>OY755242.1:93473360-93648360 GCA_963576725.1 Azorinus chamasolen
CAAGAGAGAGAGAAGGAACTAGAGGAGAATGATTAGGAGTTGTTGAAGTCGTATAATAAAAGTTATGAAGTAGAATTCCGGCTTGGTCGTCTATGTATTGTATTACACTGACGTAAAACTTGGGGCCGTGACCAGGATCGAATTGAAGTACACTATACGAAGGAGGAAAGGAAACAGGTTAGTGAATTTTTGCTATCACGCTTAGCTTGAGTTGTGACCATGGCCAACAAGGTAGATTGCACAATTGTTTCAGTAAATTGTTTCTGTTTTGATAATTCCAGCTGCAAACAAACTGATACGTGTTTACAAAAACAACATGAATTGCCAAATTCGGTTAATATATTAATTGTACTGAAATTTATAGCATAAATGTAACATATGGAGATTGATTCTATTAGTAAGTGGCAAATGGGTATTTTTCAAAGCGGGACAGTTAATAATTTTTCATCAAATAAGAAAGTAACTACCGGTAAATCGTGTTTAATCAAATTAGGATCAAGGCAAATTAGGTCATTAGATAGTTCCGGTTCAGCAGTTAATTTATGCCACAACAGAAATGTTAATTCATTTGGAGCGTGCACATTCTATTAAAAATAAATCAGTTCAACTAAATTTGACGTTTTTGCAAAATGTAATTGTATACATGAAACTTAATAATTCTAAAAAGCGATATATCAAACTGTGATTTAGTTTAATCCTCAGAAATGGGACTGAAAAGTTTAATATCAGTATATAAACCGCCGCAGGGTATGACCGCAACAATCTGGTCAAGACATATTAATAAAGTGACTGTAGCTTAAAAACATAAAATAGAATAAAAAGAGAAACTGCGAAAAGAAAACCAGAAAGAAACTATGGGAAAGGTGATTGTACAGATTTAGTGCGTATTTTAATGCACTGTTGTTTAGCTTGTTGTTTGTTGCTTCCATATTAGTCTGCGATTAGGTATTGTGCGATTAGTAGAGATACTGTTTTGTTGTCCTTTAAGTTCTTCAGCCATGTGTTAGGATATATGTAGCAAGAGCTATGTCTAACACCAGTGAATAACTAGGTGAATATACTTAAATAGGGACGTTATTTTTATATTGCAAGTAGCAATGATCGCGGGTAGCAATGCGTTTTAATGGAATTAGTGAGATACAGGTAACCTGGAAATTCGAAATAAGTTCGTATAGTGGATCAGCGAGTAGCTTTTAGTCCAAAGATACGTTTTTGAGTGAATAACTCATGGTGAATGTGGTTACGATTGAAATAAGTAGGGCAGAAAAGTAGAGGCAATATGCATTTAAAATGTTATAAAGTAAATAAGGTATTACTGGTTAAATTGTTGGGGGGGGGGGGGTTTGTGTGTGCGTGTTTTTCCTTGTAAGAGTGTGAATGTATCTGCATACGATATACTGCAAATATTAATCGCAATTTACAGTTTTAATAGTATTATAGATATAAGAAATGGGTTTAGGTATATTTTTGAATGAAATTAGAGAAGAGATTAACGATAACTCTAATTTGATGTATTTCACGAGATGTGGAAATATAAGATGTATGTTGTTGAATGAAATTAGAGAAAAGGTTAATGATAACTCTAATTGATATATTTCACGAGATGTGGAAATATAAGATATTAAGCCTCGGCGGCTGTGATTATAGATATAGAATTGTTATAAAGTATCGATAGGCCTATGTTGTAAATACAAAACGGTTTTTGTTTTCATTTGTTTTGTTCATTGACGTCGTGTAAAATGGGTTTAGGTATATTTTTTTCTTGAATTTGTGTCTATTCTTGCGTATATATTTTAAAATAAAATGAATTGCAGTATGCAATGGGGTATAGTTAATGTAGTTAATGAATATTTGATACAAGTCGTGTGTTCGTATAGCAGACTAAAGATCTAATCAATTAAGTGATAAAAACAACAACACCCTAACAATACAGAACGATGAGTACATATGTATTTCGCAAGAAAGAGCAAAATTTCTATTCAAAATAGACTGTAAAACTGAGAAATTGGCAACTCATCTTGTAACATTAATTGATTTTAAGATTCTTGAATAATATAATTGTATGAGGTTAACGTTTAAGACTAATGCGTAAATTTAAAGAGTAGACATGTGCAACTTGTTGAGGGTCATTTTTTGTCGCAATAAAAGTTGAGTTGTGTAAAGTAGAATTCACGTCAGCGTGCCGTCATAAGCAGCGTATATCCAGCATCCAACATTGCCGTAACAGCCTGGTGACACTATATCGTGTTAATACAAAGACTATCGACAACATGATTTTCATAATATAACTATCAGACGTATGGCTAATGAGCCGTCAAGTGCGGACATCAACGTCAAGTTCTGACACCTACGTGTGAACATAGGTTGGACAAGTACTGCGAAAACTAACTTATCGGCTAAAGTGTCAGTATTGGCTTCTGATATATATATATATATATACACGGAAACGGATCTGTCGCAAACTTTAAACACTTATTCGGAGATACACATTTTCATACGTAATATGGACATTACGACATAAGTTTATCAAGTCTAATACCGATAGGCTGTGAATTCTTTTTCCATACATACAGATACGTCTATACGTCATGGTAATGATCGAAATCCATACTGAAGACCTGCGCATAGCTCGATCACTCAGGATTCGTTGGAGGGGAATTGCCTACAGATTAAAGGACTCGGATGGAGCAATCGATTAATTTTTCTTCGGGGAATTGAACCTTACATTGGACTTCGAAACCGGACATCGTAATAACCTTGGATAAGACTTGAACATTCGGACACTAATCTACATGTCAAATGAATCGACAAACCCAGGAGAAATAACCTCACTCTCTACAGAACTACCATCGGAAATCTGCATCAACGAAATTTTTTTTAAAAGATAATATCAACGTCAAACAATTAAATCTAGTTATCTATTGTGATAAATGATCTACAAGTGTAATATTATATAGTGTTAATCTATCCACGGAAACAAATCTAGTGATTAAATGGTGTAATGTATCAACAGAATCTACTCGCCACCCGAGTTTATCCACGGAAACAAATCTAGTGATTAAATAGTGTAATGTATCAACAGAATCTACTCGCTACCCGAGTTAGCAAAGTTCAGCCTTATTAATCATTCGCGTAATACAAATCTCCAGACAATGGAACTAGCATGAAATAGAATTTCGGAAGAAAACGTATAGGGTATCGATCTATAAAAATATGTTTGTATTCTATTCTTTAATATGTTGCTATATTGACTCCTGATTTTTGTAGACACTTGGTATTGACTTATAGATACTTTGAGTAGGGATGTGTTTTAACCCACATCTACTGCATTTTTATTTCAGCTAGACTTATTAATATTTCTCTGTTACATTATGTGAGGTATATATCTTTTTTTTAATTATTTTTTTTGATTGATTATCCTTTGTAATGCAAGGGTGTGTTAGAGGGTGTTAGCAGGATAAGGGTATGAGAGAGACTTGAATGAAAGTTAGCGTGTAAAAGGTTGAGAGTACGGGTTGAAGGTTTGAGTGCATTTCGTGTATTGGGAGGACAGGGACGCATGTATGTTTGTCGAGATCTATTAATCAGATGTCATATGTATGTGTACTGGGAGTTCAGAGCTGTCATCCAGGCGGTGACAGTGATACTAATTATGATCTTAAATAGTATAAAT
Organism: Azorinus chamasolen; assembly: GCA_963576725.1. Taxonomy (NCBI): domain Eukaryota; kingdom Metazoa; phylum Mollusca; class Bivalvia; order Cardiida; family Solecurtidae; genus Azorinus; species Azorinus chamasolen. The sequence continues at coordinate 93,477,034 of OY755242.1, forward strand.
ATGAGAGATATTGTGTATTCAGGGAGACGGGGCAAGAGAGAGAGAAGGAACTAGAGGAGAATGATTAGGAGTTGTTGAAGTCGTATAATAAAAGTTATGAAGTAGAATTCCGGCTTGGTCGTCTATGTATTGTATTACATAGCGATGGCTATTCTTGGCGACCATCACTTGACAAAAGTAGGTTAGATATTAACCCCTTTCTCCATATAAACGTGTGTTCACGCATTATTTGCTAACAGAGTAGACCTAGATCAGACGGTCCCAATAGCAGTTGTTTGATCATGGTCTGATATCTTTGCTAATGTAATTTGAAAGATCTGGTTCTTTACTTTCTAAAACGGCTACAAGATTCCACCTGTCATAATTCATTATAACTATTCTTTCAATAATTATTCAGTAGGTATTGAAACTTGAAATAAACATAGGACGGGGAAAAGGTTAAAATATTTACCAATTATATCTGCCAAACGGAATTCTACGGGCCGCGCCCGGTAACAGGCATTTATGTTTCGTTGTTTCATTATTCCTTAAGGCTGTTAGTTAAAAGAAACGTTAATACTAGTAGGTTGCTGAGATAGACTGAAAAGGTCATTTACTAGTTATACAAATGTATTTACAACAAAAGTATTCGCTGTGAGCAGGGTTCGAACCTGCGCGGGCAATGCCCATTGGATTTAAAGTCCAACGCCTTAACCACTCGGCCACCACAGCTGTTATGTTAAAATAGTGTTTACATTTATCTATAAATATCCTATATTTATCGGTATTGACAATAGATAGATCAATCGTAACTACTCGCCGTATTCCGTCAGAGTTCGGAATATAGGCTCGTATGTAGCGTATGAATACTTCAGAAAAACACCCATTTACCACTGTAGGTGTAAGTGATCGCTTGCAGAAATAGCTCCTTGTCATAGCTCATTTGAGATGAAAAGGAAACAAAAGGAAGTTTGAGACATTTATACAAAGGACTTGATATTGTTGACATATTCCTTACCGGTCTCTTCTGTCATGCCTCAGAGAAAGTTTTTTTTCTGTTGAGGAGGCAATGGGTGTTGTCATTTTTGACAGCTTGAATGCAGGATTCCGAATGAAGTATTAAAGAACAGCAAATACTTTATTAGAAAAGAAACCATGGTACGCCAGTCACCTTAGAAGACATGAAGACTGGAAAGTACACATAAACTCTTCATACTCTAGCTATTCGCAAGCTATTGAGAACTTGAGATCAAGACACATCACAGAGTCTAACCTAATGTATGCCATCGTTGTTGATGAAGTACAGTATATCAGTATATGGTGAGTTGTCTGGTGTTGTGCTACAGTGGCAGTTCAGCTTAATTTATTGACATAGTAAAATCAATAGAAGAGTTATACATATGTGTTTTCTGTATTGTTGTCAATCTGGTTAAAAACACTCACTAATAAGGTATATAGCCTTATAAGTTTGCAAACAGTTTAGTAGATCCATATCATACAGTTTCTATAAGAGCCCTGTGATCAGGGTCTGCTCAGTTTGGTTACTTGTAAGTGTCAATAAAGGTACAGTTGCTGTTATGATAAAAATTGAATTGATTGTTCATAGTGCCATTATAAACATTAAGTTAATATCCAGTATAAATGTCATTATTGCAGACATGAATATTCATGGCGTAAAGGATTAAGTAATATTTCATATGAAATAGATCTATAATTATGTTAATCATGAATAGAAATTATTTTTTGATTTCAGGATAGAAATTTCGACCAGCTTTCCAGACAATCAGCAACATGACATGCCAGTTTTCTAACAGTGCCCACTTTGCTGTAACTGCCACAAAAATGGAGAATAGTATTGCTTTTTTGACAAAGACTTGAAAGAGCTTTCAATTTCAAAATACAGTGATAGTAACAGTTGTAACATTTGTTTTCAACATCCTAACAAGTCTTCCAAATATTCATCTAAGTATGAAAAGCTTGATAAGTTGGTGCAGTCTTTGTGATAAACATGTATTGTATGAATTGTTAAATGATCTCCAGATGGGACTTTCACTTGACATGTATGCAGAAAGTTAGGATACATGTATATCATTATGTACCAGCTCATTGCAAAGAAATTGAGCCAAAGACAGTATGATGGTGATTCAAGACCGGGGAATACAATATGTTGGACATGCTGGTCAGGACTCTGAAGTTTGATGTCTTTCAACAACTTGGAGTTAAACTTATCAAAGAGACTATCAGAAGCTGTGCTAAAAAACCTTGTAATAATGAGCAACAAATAAGCCTTAAAAGGAACCTAGTTAACTACTTTGGATACAAGCAGCCGACGTTTGCTGGATCATCCCATAGATGATGCTCAGTTAAATATAAAACGATAGTTGACATGGCCATAGCAGAAACTATAGTGTCAGATCTTTATTACATGTATGTCGTAAGAAAGCAGAATATACCATGCTCAGAAGGTGTAGAAAGGCATATTCATGGATTAAAGGGTTAACAATAACATTGTATGGGAGACGAACTGGACTGAATTTGATACATAAAGGCTGAATATCTTTTTAATCATGTTTGATTGTCTCTCTAATATTTTGTTCAATAGATATGCCTTTGCTAAAAGAGTATACCCATATCAGAAAGATGTGGATGCCGTTTGATCGGGGTCTGCTCCTTTTGCTCATGGAATAACATGATCAAATAGTTTTTGCCATGGTCAAACTTTCCTGTGTTAGCCATTATGAATAATTCATGATGTCATTTCATGGATCAAAGGGTTAGAAACACAACGATTTATTTGGGTTTTTTTAATACATATATAAAACCTTTTATAACACTTTAATCAATGAATATTCATGTAAGAAATGATGACATGATGAATGTTAATTAGCTTAATTGTTATAATAGCACATGTACACAGGACTTTTTTGCTGTTCTATATCATATCAAAAGCACACAGCAGACGGCAAAGCCAGAAAAAGCGTTTATATGACGAAAAGGGTTAGTATAGTATAAACATATTTTATTTCATTTATCATTTCATGAAAAAGGGTCGGGCCACAAGTTCGACCAACATTAGTTACGGCCCTCCCCTTTACAGCTTTCTACAGTAAGTGTGTCACATGAAACAAAACACGTGAAACAAAGAATGCATCAGCTATTCTCAGCCCTCTACCCAATATATCACCATCTTAAATAAAAATGACTTTATTGAACTTCCATTAGTTTTTAATGGTACATGGACTAATTATTATTTAGCATGGCAGGACATGCAGAAATATATAAATTATTCTGTAATTAAGTCAGTATAATAGACCATGTTCAGGACTCCTAGAGGAGCTGTCTGATCAGGGTCTACTCTGCCTTAAAGATATGATACGTCCTCTCTATCAGGTAAAGGGCTAAGGTGAATATACTTCTCATGTTGCAAGTGTGAATCCTGCACTCAAACTGACTCACTATTTTGCATATACTAACTAGTACATGTATATAAATGTAGTCAAGTTTATTTAATAATCGAGTCCGTCTAAGTGCACATTCATAAGATCTTGCAAATTTCAGATATGTGGACCGAAGTAAGAGAAAGATTGCCCCAATGCAAGATAACATCACTTATTACAATAACTCATACCGTACACTGTAGACCCAGATTTACTGCAGATTAGTAGTACTGACCAAAGAGGCATGTTAAAACTTTTTCAATATTGTTGACTCCAATTTTAAAATGTATCCAATCTGGGTCTACAGAGTAATTTCATCATCATTAGGTCACCCTCCCCCACCATGGTGCACATATAAGACAAAACCCTTAAAATAACCTACCCCCTCCCCCTTTCAGAAACCTACCCCCCCCCCTCCCAGGTAAAAAAAACAACAAACAAATAAACAAAAAAAATAAACAAAAAAAAATAAACAAGTAAATGCTTGCGGTAGATGCCAACAGTAGGTGGGTAATTTAAATGGGTAGAGATTTTCCTTCAATAGAATTGACCTGCTCTGTACTGATACATATACACTTTAAATCATGCTTTAGATGTATTATCAAAACGCTTTGTTTCACAAATGTACATGTGAACTGCATCAAAAATTTGGACATTTTCTTCCAAGCTGTAGTTTTTGCTACCAAAAAGTAATTTTTCTACATTAAGTGGATGCAAAGATCTTGTTTTATTGAATAACTTCACTCTTTGTTGGTTATATAATGAACAATTAAAAAAATAATGTTCAGCATCCTCCACTAATTCATCGTTACTACATATGCAATATGGAGTTTCTTTCAGACAGTTATTACATAGATCACTGTTAAGATTACTGCATTTGTTTCGAAGTCTAGCATGAAAAATTGCAGGTTGCCTTTTTCCATGTAAAAAGTGTGAGGGAACCTTGTTATCTTTATTGGTATTAAACCTTTGTTTAAAAGAAGAAAAACATTCAGCTGATTTGATATTTTTATCTAAACCATTCCAAAGTTCAATTGAAGATGGAATACACGATTTTTTCATTACTTCTGTTCTGCGAAAAGGCACAGTAATAAAATTATTTGGATTTCTTAACAAATAATCTGTTCGTTCATGAACCATAGGTGGTAAGAGATCAGTAATATATGAAGGAACCATATCATTATTCATTTTATACATAAAATAATATTTTTGCAAGTTTCTTCTGTACTGAAGACTTTCCCACCCACATTCATTATATAAAGTTTCTAGTGAAACTGATCTAGTAAGTCCAGTGACTATTCTGGCGGCCTCGTGCTGTAATCGTTCAATAAATACTGACTCTTGTTTTGAACATCCTCCCCAGACAATTGATGAATATTCAAGTAAAGGACGCACATACGAAATATAAATTTGATTTAAAGCTTTTCTACCCAAACTGAATTTAAGTTTTCTCATAATACCAATGACTTTTGATGCTGACAATAACATACAATCTATATGTGTCTTCCACTGGGTATTACTACTTAAAGTTACTCCAAGGTGCTTATGATAATCAACAAAATCTAGTTCAACATCATTAAAATACAGTTTTGGCAAGCTATTCTGTTGTTTAAGATTGAAAAGTAAAACTTCAGTCTTCATCGGGTTAAATGTCACTAGCCAAGTTTTAGCCCACTGCGATAACATTACTAAGTCATGATTTACAATACCTTCAATATCCTGAATATTTGAAGCAGCACAGTACAGCGAACTATCGTCTGCATAAAGGCGAGTTAAGCTAAGCAGATTGTCTGCAATATCATTAACATATATAAGAAAAAGGAGAGGTCCGAGAACAGACCCTTGGGGAACACCGGCATTTATTACTTGCAGTTTTGATTCTGATGAATTTAATACAACCCTCTGTAGTCTATTTTCAAGATAAATCGTAAGCCAATGTATTAAGTTTCCACTTATACCATTAATAGATAGTTTAAACAACAGACCCTTATGCCACACTCTATCAAATGCTTTCGAAATATCACAAAACACCATACAAGAATGCTGTCTGTTGTCAATTGTCTGACAAATGTGATGATATATATCTATCAGCTGAAAGCTTGTAGAGTGATTAGGTAGAAAGACAGACTGATATTTGTATAGTAGTTTGTTTTCAAGAAAGAAGTTATACATATGTTTAAAAACAATACGTTCAAAAAGTTTCCCACAGCAACTTAACAGAGAAACAGGTCTGTAGTTTGATACCTCAGACTTATCTCCCTTTTTAAATAAAGGCGTTACATTTGCCAGCTTCCAAATATCAGGATATATACCTTCATTTAGTGACCGATTAAAAAGAATACATAAAGGTTTAGAAACTGTCCGTGCCGTGCTCTTTAACATTCTGTGACTTATTTGATCATGTCCACATGCTTTATTTACATTTAATATACCGATTACATCTTGAACATCTTTTTCAGTAATTTTAATGTGCGACAATCGCCTATTAGTATTAGGGTCTAATGTTGGCAGGCATGCACCAGTATCATCAACAGCTGATATAGATACAAAGAAATCATTTAAAAAATTTGCTTTTTCTTGATTTGTAACACAAAATTCAGTCTGATTATTCTCATTTTTGTATAGTGGTGGTATGGCAATTGAAGACTGTCCCTTAATAAAGTGTCTTACAATTTTCCAGAAACTTCTTTTATCATTATGATGCATATCCTCAAGTGTTGTTTCTAAATTAATGTAAAAATTCTCCTTAGCCTTTTTTTTCATGTTATTAACTTTATTTCTGATTGATTTGTATTTTTTCAAATTATTGGCATTATTGCTTCTCATTGCCTTTTTCTTTAAACGATCTATAATTCTACAAAACTTTCTTAATCCGGAATCAAACCATGGCTTATCATCAGGTCGTATTAGGACTGATTTCTGAGGTATGCATTCTTTTACAAAAGAAATGTAGACCTCAGTAAATTCAGCACAAGCTCTATTTAAATCTCCTTCATATAAAAATTGCCAGTCATTATTTTTAATTTTTTCATTTAGTGTCTCATAATCTGCTCTATTATAAAGCCAGACTTTTCTTTCATAAGTAGGATTTATTTCATAACTAAATGGAATTTTTATGCATGTTGCTTTATGGTCACTAATATTTGTTGGAATTGCTATAGCATCCCAATCACAAACATTCATGTCTATGGGTATAATTATTGGATCTAATAAAGCATCCAGTCTTGTCGGCTCATTTACAAGATTTACCATTGAATTTACAAGAAGCAATTCCTTCAAGTTATGAAAAGACTGATTTAATAAATCCTCATTAACATCACCAATAATTACTATATTTTTAGATATAGTGTATGCAGCTTCAATATTAGAATTCAGTTTATCAAAAAAGTGTTTATCTGCAGTTTTCGGACTATAAAACACACCAATTAAAATATCTTCATAACTAGTCCTGACACTTACCCAAATAGATTCATTCCAAAAAACTTCAAGCTCTTCTATTCTTTTATGTATTACATTTTGTGACATATAGACTAATATTCCACCTCCATGATTAGTTCTGTCCCTTCGATAAGGTATATCAAATTTATCAGAAAGTAAAAGACTATCATTGTTAACTGTATTATCAAGGTGAGTTTCAGTAAAACATAATACTTCATTTTCCAAAAAATTGTCAAAGATGAAATCAATTTTATTTCTAATACTTCTAATATTACAATGTAAAATAGACAAACTGTTTTCAGCTGATACAGTGGGTCCTGGATTTAATTCTACATCTCCTGATAGTAAAAGTAATAATAAGATGACCCTTATATCATTTGCAGACAAATTTCTTATCAGCATATTATACAATGAATTTGAAAGTATAAAAATCAAAGAAAGTGACATTAATATAGCTCCTAAAGGGTTGATTGTTACACAAACAAATATTTTTTTGTATACCAGCACAGAGCGTCCATTATGCAATCCAATGGCAGATCTCCAGGAACACAAGTCATTTCCCATCAGGTTACAGAAGTGTCTGCAGAGTCGGTAACTGGAGACCACCAAGATTTTTCCCTGACCCATCCACCACCACACGTACCACCACAAGCATCACTACAAGCACCCACTGCAATCACCATATGCAGCAACTGTCCCCGAAATAAAAACAAAACCAAGGGGTCTCATGAATGCATGTATACCCCACATAAAAGAGAAGCATAAAATAAAAAAAATGAAACGTGATAATATTTTCATTGAAAAATTTCCAAAATATTCTGCTATCAATCACTCAGATTATAAAATAGACACTGTTTTCATAGAACCACTTTACATATTAATTGCCATGTATAATATCTAGGGCATAGTTCATCTTTACAAATGTGTTCCAAACTTCATTCCTAATAAATATTCATGGCCAAAATAGTTATAAAGAAATATGGAAGACAAAACACTGCAGCCTTTCTAGTAAGTATACAAACAGATTTATCAAATTCCATAAGCAATCAGAGCAGACCCCGATCATATGTTTCACACTGGAGCGGTCTGATCCAGGCCTAGTTTGTTTGCAAATTATATGAAAGGACAAAGGTTGACATACAAATGTATCTCCATATGGCTGTAATAAGCAAAATTGAAACTGAAATTAATGTGACATCAAGGCATTTGCACTAAACTTGGATACCTTATCATAGCAATATTTGAACTAAGTGTACACTGACATCATAGGTTAATGACAACAGCTGCTAACTATTTTTAATAATTAACTTTAATTCTTAACTGAAAGGAAAGAAATAAATCTGCAATTTTCTTTTGACCCTTTTCATGTCATATGCTCACTATATTTTCAAATACCCATTTAGTATTCATAGACATAACAGTAGTAATGAGATATGGAAGGTAGAAACACTGTAGCCATTCTAAAAGCATAGATTCAGATTTATCAAATTCCGCTAGCAAACCGAGCAAACCCTGATCATACGGTTTCAATAGGAGCTGTCTGATCTGGGTCTACTCTGTTTGCAACTCCATGATAAACATGTCTATGTGAGGGAAAGGGTTAAATATCAGTATCCCATTTATATTAATGACAAAAAGCCTTCACTTAAAAATTATTTATAAAAGTTAACAAATGGCATCTTTAAACAGTGCAGGCCCAGATCAGAGTCTCCTTTAGAGACACCAGAACAGGGTATGCATGTTTTGCCCCACCACATATATATTTACCTATGCCCATCTTCCCTCCGGTATGACTATAAATATGCCAGCAACCATACCTTTCAAAATCCATGGATGGTCCAGCTCTTTCTGAGACATCAGCATTTAACCCTTTACTTCTGCTACCTTCACAATAGAATTAAATTCCTATTTAAGTAATAACCAATTATATTTTATAAAGACATCATATCATGGAAACTTATCCATAGAAGGCATAATTTCAAATATAAGGTGTAGCTCTCTGTCACCTCATAAGCAAGCAAAGCCGACTCAGACCATACAGCTCTTGTAGGGGCCGTCTACTCTGGGTCTACTCCGCTTTTGAGGTATAGACATACATATATATGCATATAAACAATGCATATAAACTCATATATACTAACTTAATATATATATGCCTAATATACACCTATACATACATATACATATATATGACAAACAGTGCAGATCTTGAATCCCCGTCATTTGCAAGTAATTTATACATTTACTTCAAGAATCCAGTGGGACAATGGGTCAGTTTTAGAGTATCAAGGTTCATTTTCCGATCTGATAAGTATTCATGAGTTTCCATACTCTATTCAAAGATAATTGTATTTATTTTAACCCTTAGCCTGCTATGGACGGATGAGTGGATACACCTACAAACTCTTAGAATCCAGATGAGACACCGGGTAACTCGGCGTTTCCTCAGGATCCACACCGACTCCCTGACCGCCATTTGGCAAACAATCTGCCTATAGCCTACATCCAGAAGATATAGCGGCAAAAAAAACAACCGCAAAGATAATTTACTCAGCAGGCTTAAAAAGTTCACCAAAAATTAGCGAATCATACCACACCATGACAAAGCAGTATAGCATCATACATATGTACATACCTCTATTTATAGTTAACATAGCAAATGCGTGTATTCAAAAAAAATAAAATAATAATTCTATCTGATTGTGTAAACCAGACATATACCAGGATACATGTGTACATGTACATATGCACTCATCTCTGCGTAAACATTTCATTATCGACATGGCTAATAACTTATTATAACTTACTAGCCGTATTGGAAGTATCAATGAAATGGAGCTACATTTCAGAAGATATTTCACTAGTTAGTTACCACATCTTAATTCATAATCATATCTATAAATGATCGGGGTAAACAAGCAATGTGATCATAAATAGGTCAAGTATCAATGAAATGGAGCTACACTTCAGACGATATTCACTATGTACTTACCACCTTACATATCTACAACTGTTCTATGGTCAGAATTAGGTTTAGTGCCTACATGTTTGCTGAGGCATTTCAAAGTAACCAGACATTTCATTACTTCTCTACTAAAGAAAAATAGTCGAGCAAAATGTTACCCTGTACACCAGCCACCACGAGACTGAAAGTCGATTATTGGAGTAGTCTACGCCTCAAAATAGAAAAGACACGCCCAATATAACTAGCATGTATAATAGAAGAGTCGGACGGAAGTCCGTACACTGTTAAACCGCAACATAGTAGGCGTGGGCTAATATGCAAAAACCTAAAAGCTCGGCGGTGGTTTGCATACTCAACTGAAGCATAGAAAACCGATACCCAGCACATGTGCTGGTAACCGGCGTCATTTCCGGGTGACGAGTCAATTTAGTCAATTTAACAGGTGAAGAAATATACCTATCATATTCCTATAGCAAACAGAACAGACCTAGGTCAGATATCTGCTATGGGAGCCGTCTGATCTGGCATCATCTCGGTCTACTCTGTTAGCAATTGTGTGAAAGGCACATATCGGTATATGAAGGAAAGTGTAAAATCCCTAGAAGCTGATTCTGATATTCATTTATTTTCATTGCATTAAGGACCCTTTTCCCAAATCATTGTCCAATTTTTTAAGATATAATAGAGACTAATGTTTTCAACCCTTCCCTTCAGGGATATTTATTTGTTAAATATTTCAGAACCTCATGAATATTCAATAACAGAATTTCTATGATGGAACCTTGACAGTGGAATTTTCCATCATGGTAGAAAATGTAGAAACATCTTATTCCAAAAAAGCAGACTATTGATATCTTGTCTGCTGTTTGCAAATGCATAAAACAAGTATCCATTAGGCAAAGGTTTATTCATTAACTTACTTTGTAATAAAACTTCAAGGAATGTTTTGGCTTATAATACAAAACCTAGTCAAAGATCTATACCATTCCATCAGCACACAGAGCAGATGACTTCTACAGTAGCCATCTGAACTAGATGTGCAGTAGAACCTGTCATGCCATTCATTTATTGAACATGAGTCTGAAAAAGCATGTGGTTGCTTAATGCAGGGCAAAAGTAATGCAGAAAGCTCCTGTTAGAGCTTTCTGCATTACCTTTGACCTGCGTTAATCCTTTTCCTCATATAAATGTGTTTTCATGCATATGCAACAGAGTAGACCCAGATCAGACTGCTTCTATAGGAGCCGTTTGACCAGGGTCTGCTCTGTTTGCAGATGGAATTAGATAGATCTGTTTCTATACTTCATAAAATGGCTACAATGTTCCACCTTCCATATGTCATATAGCTACCACCTGCCTTCCATTGACAATGACTGGCAATGACAATAGTTTATTTGCAATACAAGGCCTCTGGACCAAAATACAAATCACATGCTTCGACAATTGTATGTATAGTGTCAATAGCTTTTGTATCAAAAGTAATAAAACATCAATTTATATATGTTATGTTGGTTTTCAAAATGTCGATACAGAAAAAACCCTCTAATGCGACCACTTAATAAATAAACAATGATGTCTTTATAAGCAGGTGGTTGCTTAATGCAGGACAATCTTTCTGCATTACTTTTGTCCTACATTAAGCAACCAACTGCATCTAGAACCCAGAATTATACCTCTTTTAGGTGGTCGCATTAGTGGGGTTAATATTCACAAATGAGGATAGCCCTGTCTAAAATGACAATTTGGGAGGAAGAATGAGTTGTCTTTAGTATACAACACAGTTGCTGACCCTACAAAATGTCTCCATCACCCATGGTGTCTCTGAAATTGAGCAAGATGAAAAAAATACTGCTTAAAATATGCAGCATAATCTCTGGTACCTTTTTAAGTCCAAAGGGTGTTGAACCCCTGTCAATTGCACCAACACATTTGTGTGTACCCCTCGTGTTGAAATGAAGGTGACCTTTTCAATGGAAAAGCATGTGAATTGTCCTCCAGCTTGTATTAAGAGCACTACTCAATCCTCCAGATGTTTAATATGATGAAAGCCAAGGTATAACATCTCCATAACAATGAAACAGCATCAAATTTAAGCAATTTCAAAATTATAGAGCCAATACACCCATAAAATCCAGTTTCCTGGGGTTTATTGTCCACAATATCTGACACTGAAATGAAATATATATTGTTGATAGTGAACACATTGAATGGTATATATAATTCCACTTGTCCTGTTGTACATGTTTCTACAAGTAAAACTATAAATTTAACAGGACAAATTAAAGATATCCGCTCACACTAACTGATAGCCCTTTCCCTGTTCTATATTTATTTCAAATTTCAATACCTACTGAATATTTATGGATAAATTAGTTATAATGATATATGGATTGTGGAACAATGTAGTAATTTTAGAAACTAAAGAAATAGATATTTCAAATTCCATAAGCAAACAGAGTAGACCCTGATCAGACGGCTCCTCTAGGAGCCGTCTGATCAGGGTCTACTGTTTGCAAATGAGTGAAAACATGTTTATATGAGGAAAAGGGATAGCCTGAATGAAGTACTGTAACTCACTCAAACTGCAGATTCTCCTTAAGTTTTCAAAAATAATTTGCTTTTTCTCAGAGACTCACAAACTTTGAATGCTCTAGCAGTGTTGATACATTGATGCCTCATTTTAACCCTAAATTTGCTTCATACAATAATGTTTTCATGCATTTGCAAACAGAGTAGACCCAGATCAGACAGCTCCTATAGGAGCCGTCTGATGAGGGTCTGCTCTGTTTGCTAAGGGAATTTGAAATATAGAAGTTTCTTTACTTTCTAAAATGGCCACAATAATCCATCTTTCATGTTTCTCTATTACCATTTTGCTTATGACTTATTAATATTCAGTTGGTGTTAAATTTGGAATAAAACAGAACAGGGATAGGGTACACAACTGAACAAGTATATAGGTTGCAAGACACACGTCCTACAGGTTCAGCTCACTCTTTTAGATTTTGTAATTCAAAACATTGTTGGATTCTAACACCTTTAAGTAATGAACCATTAAATATGCCTTTGCAAACAGAGTAGATCCAGATCAGGGTCTGCTCAGTTTGCTTGTGATATGATAGAGATATGTCTACAGTTTCTTCTATATAAATTATAAACCCAAATTTTTCGTCTGCAACAATTGTCTTCTGCTTCAATTCTAAAAATAAAATTTCTGATGAGACGCTGTATTATGTGGTGTCTCATCTGGATCCAAACTGTTTGCATAGTTAATCACGTTTCACCCACAGGGGTTAGTTCACATCTGTGTACTCTAAATGGTGATATCGAGCTACTTTCGGTTTTAACGCTATCCCGGCAGACGGCACCTGTGTCACAAAATTAGCATGCTGTCTTACGGGTCATTAATGAGACTACCACAGGGGTAAGACCAGTTTGAGTTATTATATGTATATATAGAAAGCTATATACATTTACACATATAATGACTCAAACAGGGTCTTACCCCTGTGGTTTCACCACTAGCATGCAAAGAGTTAAAGCACACTGAGGTGACCCTGATCAATCGATGTCAAATGCTAGATAGCAGTGATGATAAATTGGGTCCGTTCAGTTTAACCCTTTACTTCATACAAACGTGTTTTCAAGCATTTGCAAACAGTGTAGACCCAGATCACAACGTTCTGGAAGCGCAACACACCCGAAACATTATCAATTATGATCTATTTTGACAGTTTCGTACCATGTTGGTGTAGATGAAACTGTGTCAGGCTGTTTAGTTTTCCATTTTCTATGCGTTTTTCCTACTTTCTGGTCTAATGTAGTGCTAAACAGTTTAGATATTGACAAGACACCAAATAACTCGACATCTCGCCTGGGTCTAGACTCTAGATCTACTCTAACCTGTTTCAAAGGGCATAGTTCAGCAGGAAAATGTCAACATAGCCGTTGCATATGTAAATAAACAAGAATTACTATGTAGCACGTACTTGTTTGTTTCTTTCGTTGTGCTCTGTAGAATATTTTTTCCTATACTAACCAGTTTCAGATTGTATATTTCTCCTGCCCCTGTGTATTGTATGTATTGTCGGATCAAGAGCAGTTACACAGCTAACGATGTTTATACTGTCCGCCATGTTAGACGGGACTACTTCTTTCCCCCGTGTTATCTCCGAGGTCTTATTTCGATAGAAATAACCGAGGTGTTCCGAGTTACTCAACTGACGCATAGAAAACCGGATATATATACCCAGCACATGTGCTGGTAACCGGCGTCATTTCCGGGTGACGAGACAAAAGTTAATTATAAGTTCAAAGCTAATTTTAGAACCAGGTATTCCCACATTTGTCATGCTAACCGTCTTGTTTACATTTCACTGTAAAGTACATGTATGTGTTGAAACGGAGAGGAAAAATAAACGCTGTCACGTCTTTACAGTTCTAAACATTTCTATTTCTTTACACCTTCTTCCTTGTTTTCCAGATCCAAAACATCGTCACTGTTCTTTATTCTTACTGGTTCCGATTTAGAGTTCTTTTTCGCCAGAATCTTACCGTTTACTGTCCAAAACTCATGCACGGCCCCAGTTTCCTTCAGATCCAGCAAACTTTTGACTAATGCGTGACTCTGCGCTGTGAGATCTTCTGTGAGAAATATTTTCCCCGGATTACCTTTTAGATTCCTTTCATTCTTGAAAACTCTGTATTTCGCTGAATAGTCCTTAAATTTGACCAGGACCTGTGGGTTTGCTCCCTTGGTGACAGGGTGGCAGCGGTCTACATTGTCGACACTGACCTTATCGACATCAGAACCCGTCAGAATGTTACTATTTATGAATGACACGACAGAAGCAGTAAGTTCTGGCTCACTTAAACTACGGTCAGGTTTAAAATTGCTGATGCGAATCGAGTTTCTGCGACCATACTGCTCCAGATCATTCTGCCTGTCCTTTACACACTGTAACTCAGTTTTAAGACCCCCAACCATACCTCTCAACTCAGAAATCTGAACCTCCTTTTCTGCGATCAGTTTCGCCTGATTTTCAATTACAACTGTCTGATCGCTCAACAGTCTGCACTGCTTTTCTAGTGTCTGTTGCAATGTGCGGTTTGATTCTACTAAAGCATTCATTGATCCAGTAAAACTTTTAACAGCCTCACTGACTACTGGTTCCAAGAGTCTCTGAAAACAAGGTCCCACCTCATTCTGAAAACTGGCCTCGCCGAAAGTCTTTATGACCATATCCGAAAAAGACATGTTTACGTTCTGCATCGTCGTTGTCCTAGCACTTGACCTAGCGTTCCGCCGTTTTGTTACCACCACCTTTTGCTGCGGCGACGCCTTTCTCTTGACAGACGGGCTGGGGATATCTCTGGGTAAAGTATCTCTAAGACTAGAAATGTGATCTAAATCTTCATCCATATTTACACTGTTATTGTCACTATTATCGGCCATTTCTAACGCACACAGAAAAGTATATCGACTCACCAAAAGTCCAACGCTACCCGCCTTTCCCGTGGTATAAACAGTGGACAATGGACAACGGACAATGGCTACCCGATGGACACAATAGACCCCAGCGCGCGAAATGTTATTCCTCCAAAAACTCACCAAATATCACAGTTTATCACTTTCCAAGTATTCATATATTAATCCATGGTATTCACAATGATTCACAAGCAATCAAAAGTGTCTCTTGACATTTTATTCAACAGAAATTTTGAAAAAGTTGCGAGAGCTTATCGAAGCTCTAACCACGACATTCCGATCACGTAATACGAAAAGGGTTTGAAAGCAAACAGAGCTGAGTCAGCCGACCCTGATCAGACTGCTCCTACAGGATCTGTCTGATCCGGGTCTACTCTGTTTGCAAACTGCCAAAGGTTTATTTAATTAGTAAAGGATTAACAGTTGAATATTGTGCTCATGCATTAGATTTGCCAAATTTTGACTCAAGTCTGATTTGGCCATTCAGCTGTTTGAGTACTATCTCAAAGTCAAAACTCATGATAGACATCAACCCTTATTTTTTAAGAGGAGTTATCTCAAGATACCGGTATTTATGTAATACTGATTTCTCACATCACCTATTCTCTTTGCAGGTATAATTTGCCATTTTTCTTCATTAATGTACCCTTTGGGTTGTGCAGCAGGCTAGACTTTCAGTTTTTCTCAAGATTATTTTCTTACATTAGTAAGTGGTAAAGTATATTTAGTATTTAGTGTTTATTATTTTCACTGTTGAATATTTATGTAAGGAATAATGGTATATAAATATTAGCCCTTTCCTTTATACAAATGCTTTTTCATGCCTTTACATTTAATGGCTCCTGTTCGGGTAGTTTGATCATGGTCTGTTATGAAATTGTAATTCATTTAACATTACAGTTTCTACCAATACCAAAACCTCAAGTGTACGTATGATATAAATATTTGTGATGAACTGAATTTTTTTATAATGGACTTCTGATCCTTCGAGATCATGAATTTCAGTACTTGTTCTGAAAATTGGATACCGCTTAAGCCGGTGCTAGGGGGCGTGAGCAGTGTTGCACTTTCAATTACTGCTCATGAACAGACTCAATAAAACCGAGTCTGCAGTTTTCTCTTTTTGTGTTGTAATTTTTGCTCTCGGGGACCACCCCCTTTCAGAACTTATAAAATGTACACAGGATGTTTTAGTATTGGTACAAGTCAGATGTATTGTACTTTCACTGAAGTAAACGGCACAGACCCTGATCAGATGGTTCCTACAGGAGCCTTATGATCTGGGTCTTCTCTGTTTGCAAAGGCGTCAAAAAGCATTTAATATACAAAGGAAATGTTTAAAAGGGCTCAGTATTGATTAATGCACAGAAAAACAAGATGCTTTGAAAGTGTTGTTTGAAAGATTTGAAAAATGTATGCAAAGATACTATTTTGAATTACATAGCAGTTAAGAAGTTTCAAGTTTGTGGTTTCATAGCATATTCACACAAAACAGAAGATACTAATCAGTATGCACCATTTATAAATTCTTTGCTTAGCAAATTTTTAGTCAATTTAACAGGTGAAGAAATACACCTATCATATTCCTATAGCAAACAGAACAGACCTAGGTCAGATAGCTGCTATGGGAGCCGTCTGATCTGGCATCATCTCGGTCTACTCTGTTAGCAATTGTGTGAAAAGGCACATATCGGTATATGAAGGAAAGTGTAAAATCCCTAGAAGCTGATTCTGATATTCATTTGTTTTCATTGCATTA
Source organism: Azorinus chamasolen (assembly GCA_963576725.1). Taxonomy (NCBI): domain Eukaryota; kingdom Metazoa; phylum Mollusca; class Bivalvia; order Cardiida; family Solecurtidae; genus Azorinus; species Azorinus chamasolen. Next base: position 93,494,100 of record OY755242.1, read on the forward strand.
AGGACCCTTTTCCCAAATCATTGTCCAATTTTTTAAGATATAATAGAGACTAATGTTTTCAACCCTTCCCTTCAGGGATATTTATTTGTTAAATATTTCAGAACCTCATGAATATTCAATAACAGAATTTCTATGATGGAACCTTGACAGTGGAATTTTCCATCATGGTAGAAAATGTAGAAACATCTTATTCCAAAAAAGCAGACTATTGATATCTTGTCTGCTGTTTGCAAATGCATAAAACAAGTATCCATTAGGAAAAGGTTTATTCATTAACTTATTTTGTAATAAAACTTCAAGGAATGTTTGGGCTTATAATACAAAACCTAGTCAAAGATCTATACCATTCCATCAGCACACAGAGCAGATGACTTCTACAGTAGCCATCTGAACTAGATGTGCAGTAGAACCTGTCATGCCATTCATTTATTGAACATGAGTCTGAAAAAGCATGTGGTTGCTTAATGCAGGGCAAAAGTAATGCAGAAAGATCCTGTTGGAGCTTTCTGCATTACCTTTGACCTGCGTTAATTCTTTTCCTCATATAAATGTGTTTTCATGCATATGCAACAGAGTAGACCCAGATCAGACTGCTTCTATAGGAGCCGTTTGACCAGGGTCTGCTCTGTTTGCAGATGGAATTAGATAGATCTGTTTCTATACTTCATAAAATGGCTACAATGTTCCACCTTCCATATGTCATATAGCTACCACCTGCCTTCCAATGACAATGACTGGCAATGACAATAGTTTATTTGCAATACAAGGCCTCTGGACCAAAATACAAATCACATGCTTCGACAATTGTATGTATAGTGTCAATAGCTTTTGTATCAAAAGTAATAAAACATCAATTTATATATGTTATGTTGGTTTTCAAAATGTCGATACAGAAAAAACCCTCTAATGCGACCACTTAATAAATAAACAATGATGTCTTTATAAGCAGGTGGTTGCTTAATGCAGGACAAAAGTAAAGCAGAAATCTTTCTGCATTACTTTTGTCCTACATTAAGCAACCAACTGCATCTAGAACCCAGAATTATACCTCTTTTAGGTGGTCGCATTAGTGGGGTTAATATTCACAAATGAGGATAGCCCTGTCTAAAATGACAATTTGGGAGGAAGAATGAGTTGTCTTTAGTATACAACACAGTTGCTGACCCTACAAAATGTCTCCATCACCCATGGTGTCTCTGAAATTGAGCAAGATGAAAAAAATACTGCTTAAAATATGCAGCATAATCTCTGGTACCTTTTTAAGTCCATAGGGTGTTGAACCCCTGTCAATTGCACCAACACATTTATGTGTACCCCTCGTGTTGAAATGAAGATGACCTTTTCAATGGAAAAGCATATGAATTGTCCTCCAGCTTGTATTAAGAGCACTACTCAATCCTCCAGATGTTTAATATGATGAAAGCCAAGGTATAACATCTCCATAACAATGAAACAGCATCAAATTTAAGCAATTTCAAAATTATAGAGCCAATACACCCATAAAATCCAGTTTCCTGGGGTTTATTGTCCACAATATCTGACACTGAAATGAAATATATATTGTTGATAGTGAACACATTGAATGGTATATATAATTCCACTTGTCCTGTTGTACATGTTTCTACAAGTAAAACTATAAATTTAACAGGACAAATTAAAGATATCTGCTCACACTAACTGATAGCCCTTTCCCTGTTCCATATTTATTTCAAATTTCAATACCTACTGAATATTTATGGATAAATTAGTTATAATGATATATGGATTGTGGAACAATGTAGTAATTTTAGAAACTAAAGAAATAGATATTTCAAATTCCATAAGCAAACAGAGTAGACCCTGATCAGACGGCTCCTCTAGGAGCCGTCTGATCAGGGTCTACTGTTTGCAAATGAGTGAAAACATGTTTATATGAGGGAAAGGGATAGCCTGAATGAAGTACTGTAACTCACTCAAACTGCAGATTCTCCTTAAGTTTTCAAAAATAATTTGCTTTTTCTCAGAGACTCACAAACTTTGAATGCTCTAGCAGTGTTGATACATTGATGCCTCATTTTAACCCTAAATTTGCTTCATACAATAATGTTTTCATGCATTTGCAAACAGAGTAGACCCAGATCAGACAGCTCCTATAGGAGCCGTCTGATGAGGGTCTGCTCTGTTTGCTAAGGGAATTTGAAATATAGAAGTTTCTTTACTTTCTAAAATGGCCACAATAATCCATCTTTCATGTTTCTCTATTACCATTTTGCTTATGACTTATTAATATTCAGTTGGTGTTAAATTTGGAATAAAACAGAACAGGGATAGGGTACACAACTGAACAAGTATATAGGTTGCAAGACACAAGTCCTACAGGTTCAGCTCACTCTTTTAGATTTTGTAATTCAAAACATTGTTGGATTCTAACACCTTTAAGTAATGAACCATTAAATATGCCTTTGCAAACAGAGTAGATCCAGATCAGGGTCTGCTCAGTTTGCTTGTGATATGATAGAGATATGTCTACAGTTTCTTCTATATAAATTATAAACCCAAATTTTTCGTCTGCAACAATTGTCTTCTGCTTCAATTCTAAAAATAAAATTTCTGATGAGACGCTGTATTATGTGGTGTCTCATCTGGATCCAAACTGTTTGCATAGTTAATCACGTTTCACCCACAGGGGTTAGTTCACATCTGTGTACTCTAAATGGTGATATCGAGCTACTTTCGGTTTTAACGCTATCCCGGCAGACGGCACCTGTGTCACAAAATTAGCATGCTGTCTTACGGGTCATTAATGAGACTACCACAGGGGTAAGACCAGTTTGAGTTATTATATGTATATATAGAAAGCTATATACATTTACACATATAATGACTCAAACAGGGTCTTACCCCTGTGGTTTCACCACTAGCATGCAAAGAGTTAAAGCACACTGAGGTGACCCTGATCAACCGATGTCAAATGCTAGATAGCAGTGATGATAAATTGGGTCCGTTCAGTTTAACCCTTTACTTCATACAAACGTGTTTTCAAGCATTTGCAAACAGTGTAGACCCAGATCACAACGTTCTGGAAGCGCAACACACCCGAAACATTATCAATTATGATCTATTTTGACAGTTTCGTACCATGTTGGTGTAGATGAAACTGTGTCAGGCTGTTTAGTTTTCCATTTTCTATGCGTTTTTCCTACTTTCTGGTCTAATGTAGTGCTAAACAGTTTAGATATTGACAAGACACCAAATAACTCGACATCTCGCCTGGGTCTAGACTCTAGATCTACTCTAACCTGTTTCAAAGGGCATAGTTCAGCAGGAAAATGTCAACATAGCCGTTGCATATGTAAATAAACAAGAATTACTATGTAGCACGTACTTGTTTGTTTCTTTCGTTGTGCTCTGTAGAATATTTTTTCCTATACTAACCAGTTTCAGATTGTATATTTCTCCTGCCCCTGTGTATTGTATGTATTGTCGGATCAAGAGCAGTTACACAGCTAACGATGTTTATACTGTCCGCCATGTTAGACGGGACTACTTCTTTCCCCCGTGTTATCTCCGAGGTCTTATTTCGATAGAAATAACCGAGGTGTTCCGAGTTACTCAACTGACGCATAGAAAACCGGATATATATACCCAGCACATGTGCTGGTAACCGGCGTCATTTCCGGGTGACGAGACAAAAGTTAATTATAAGTTCAAAGCTAATTTTAGAACCAGGTATTCCCACATTTGTCATGCTAACCGTCTTGTTTACATTTCACTGTAAAGTACATGTATGTGTTGAAACGGAGAGGAAAAATAAACGCTGTCACGTCTTTACAGTTCTAAACATTTCTATTTCTTTACACCTTCTTCCTTGTTTTCCAGATCCAAAACATCGTCACTGTTCTTTATTCTTACTGGTTCCGATTTAGAGTTCTTTTTCGCCAGAATCTTACCGTTTACTGTCCAAAACTCATGCACGGCCCCAGTTTCCTTCAGATCCAGCAAACTTTTGACTAATGCGTGACTCTGCGCTGTGAGATCTTCTGTGAGAAATATTTTCCCCGGATTACCTTTTAGATTCCTTTCATTCTTGAAAACTCTGTATTTCGCTGAATAGTCCTTAAATTTGACCAGGACCTGTGGGTTTGCTCCCTTGGTGACAGGGTGGCAGCGGTCTACATTGTCGACACTGACCTTATCGACATCAGAACCCGTCAGAATGTTACTATTTATGAATGACACGACAGAAGCAGTAAGTTCTGGCTCACTTAAACTACGGTCAGGTTTAAAATTGCTGATGCGAATCGAGTTTCTGCGACCATACTGCTCCAGATCATTCTGCCTGTCCTTTACACACTGTAACTCAGTTTTAAGACCCCCAACCATACCTCTCAACTCAGAAATCTGAACCTCCTTTTCTGCGATCAGTTTCGCCTGATTTTCAATTACAACTGTCTGATCGCTCAACAGTCTGCACTGCTTTTCTAGTGTCTGTTGCAATGTGCGGTTTGATTCTACTAAAGCATTCATTGATCCAGTAAAACTTTTAACAGCCTCACTGACTACTGGTTCCAAGAGTCTCTGAAAACAAGGTCCCACCTCATTCTGAAAACTGGCCTCGCCGAAAGTCTTTATGACCATATCCGAAAAAGACATGTTTACGTTCTGCATCGTCGTTGTCCTAGCACTTGACCTAGCGTTCCGCCGTTTTGTTACCACCACATTTTGCTGCGGCGACGCCTTTCTCTTGACAGACGGGCTGGGGATATCTCTGGGTAAAGTATCTCTAAGACTAGAAATGTGATCTAAATCTTCATCCATATTTACACTGTTATTGTCACTATTATCGGCCATTTCTAACGCACACAGAAAGTATATCGACTCACCAAAAGTCCAACGCTACCCGCCTTTCCCGTGGTATAAACAGTGGACAATGGACAACGGACAATGGCTACCCGATGGACACAATAGACCCCAGCGCGCGAAATGTTATTCCTCCAAAAACTCACCAAATATCACAGTTTATCACTTTCCAAGTATTCATATATTAATCCATGGTTTTCACAATGATTCACAAGCAATCAAAAGTGTCTCTTGACATTTTATTCAACAGAAATTTTGAAAAAGTTGCGAGAGCTTATCGAAGCTCTAACCACGACATTCCGATCACGTAATACGAAAAGGGTTTGAAAGCAAACAGAGCTGAGTCAGCCGACCCTGATCAGACTGCTCCTACAGGATCTGTCTGATCCGGGTCTACTCTGTTTGCAAACTGCCAAAGGTTTATTTAATTAGTAAAGGATTAACAGTTGAATATTGTGCTCATGCATTAGATTTGCCAAATTTTGACTCAAGTCTGATTTGGCCATTCAGCTGTTTGAGTACTATCTCAAAGTCAAAACTCATGATAGACATCAACCCTGATTTTTTAAGAGGAGTTATCTCAAGATACCGGTATTTATGTAATACTGATTTCTCACATCACCTATTCTCTTTGCAGGTATAATTTGCCATTTTTCTTCATTAATGTACCCTTTGGGTTGTGCAGCAGGCTAGACTTTCAGTTTTTCTCAAGATTATTTTCTTACATTAGTAAGTGGTAAAGTATATTTAGTATTTAGTGTTTATTATTTTCACTGTTGAATATTTATGTAAGGAATAATGGTATATAAATATTAGCCCTTTCCTTTATACAAATGCTTTTTCATGCCTTTACATTTAATGGCTCCTGTTCGGGTAGTTTGATCATGGTCTGTTATGAAATTGTAATTCATTTAACATTACAGTTTCTACCAATACCAAAACCTCAAGTGTACGTATGATATAAATATTTGTGATGAACTGAATTTTTTTATAATGGACTTCTGATCCTTCGAGATCATGAATTTCAGTACTTGTTCTGAAAATTGGATACCGCTTAAGCCGGTGCTAGGGGGCGTGAGCAGTGTTGCACTTTCAATTACTGCTCATGAACAGACTCAATAAAACCGAGTCTGCAGTTTTCTCTTTTTGTGTTGTAATTTTTGCTCTCGGGGACCACCCCCTTTCAGAACTTATAAAATTTACACAGGATGTTTTAGTATTGGTACAAGTCAGATGTATTGTACTTTCACTGAAGTAAACGGCACAGACCCTGATCAGATGGTTCCTACAGGAGCCTTATGATCTGGGTCTTCTCTGTTTGCAAAGGCGTCAAAAAGCATTTAATATACAAAGGAAATGTTTAAAAGGGCTCAGTATTGATTAATGCACAGAAAAACAAGATGCTTTGAAAGTGTTGTTTGAAAGATTTGAAAAATGTATGCAAAGATACTATTTTGAATTACATAGCAGTTAAGAAGTTTCAAGTTTGTGGTTTCATAGCATATTCACACAAAACAGAAGATACTAATCAGTATGCACCATTTATAAATTCTTTGCTTAGCAAATTTTTAGTCAATTTAACAGGTGAAGAAATACACCTATCATATTCCTATAGCAAACAGAACAGACCTAGGTCAGATAGCTGCTATGGGAGCCGTCTGATCTGGCATCATCTCGGTCTACTCTGTTAGCAATTGTGTGAAAAGGCACATATCGGTATATGAAGGAAAGTGTAAAATCCCTAGAAGCTGATTCTGATATTCATTTGTTTTCATTGCATTAAGGACCCTTTTCCCAAATCATTGTCCAATTTTTTAAGATATAATAGAGACTAATGTTTTCAACCCTTCCCTTCAGGGATATTTATTTGTTAAATATTTCAGAACCTCATGAATATTCAATAACAGAATTTCTATGATGGAACCTTGACAGTGGAATTTTCCATCATGGTAGAAAATGTAGAAACATCTTATTCCAAAAAAGCAGACTATTGATATCTTGTCTGCTGTTTGCAAATGCATAAAACAAGTATCCATTAGGAAAAGGTTTATTCATTAACTTATTTTGTAATAAAACTTCAAGGAATGTTTGGGCTTATAATACAAAACCTAGTCAAAGATCTATACCATTCCATCAGCACACAGAGCAGATGACTTCTACAGTAGCCATCTGAACTAGATGTGCAGTAGAACCTGTCATGCCATTCATTTATTGAACATGAGTCTGAAAAAGCATGTGGTTGCTTAATGCAGGGCAAAAGTAATGCAGAAAGATCCTGTTGGAGCTTTCTGCATTACCTTTGACCTGCGTTAATTCTTTTCCTCATATAAATGTGTTTTCATGCATATGCAACAGAGTAGACCCAGATCAGACTGCTTCTATAGGAGCCGTTTGACCAGGGTCTGCTCTGTTTGCAGATGGAATTAGATAGATCTGTTTCTATACTTCATAAAATGGCTACAATGTTCCACCTTCCATATGTCATATAGCTACCACCTGCCTTCCAATGACAATGACTGGCAATGACAATAGTTTATTTGCAATACAAGGCCTCTGGACCAAAATACAAATCACATGCTTCGACAATTGTATGTATAGTGTCAATAGCTTTTGTATCAAAAGTAATAAAACATCAATTTATATATGTTATGTTGGTTTTCAAAATGTCGATACAGAAAAAACCCTCTAATGCGACCACTTAATAAATAAACAATGATGTCTTTATAAGCAGGTGGTTGCTTAATGCAGGACAAAAGTAAAGCAGAAATCTTTCTGCATTACTTTTGTCCTACATTAAGCAACCAACTGCATCTAGAACCCAGAATTATACCTCTTTTAGGTGGTCGCATTAGTGGGGTTAATATTCACAAATGAGGATAGCCCTGTCTAAAATGACAATTTGGGAGGAAGAATGAGTTGTCTTTAGTATACAACACAGTTGCTGACCCTACAAAATGTCTCCATCACCCATGGTGTCTCTGAAATTGAGCAAGATGAAAAAAATACTGCTTAAAATATGCAGCATAATCTCTGGTACCCTTTTAAGTCCATAGGGTGTTGAACCCCTGTCAATTGCACCAACACATTTATGTGTACCCCTCGTGTTGAAATGAAGATGACCTTTTCAATGGAAAAGCATATGAATTGTCCTCCAGCTTGCATTAAGAGCACTACTCAATCCTCCAGATGTTTAATATGATGAAAGCCAAGGTATAACATCTCCATAACAATGAAACAGCATCAAATTTAAGCAATTTCAAAATTATAGAGCCAATACACCCATAAAATCCAGTTTCCTGGGGTTTATTGTCCACAATATCTGACACTGAAATGAAATATATATTGTTGATAGTGAACACATTGAATGGTATATATAATTCCACTTGTCCTGTTGTACATGTTTCTACAAGTAAAACTATAAATTTAACAGGACAAATTAAAGATATCTGCTCACACTAACTGATAGCCCTTTCCCTGTTCCATATTTATTTCAAATTTCAATACCTACTGAATATTTATGGATAAATTAGTTATAATGATATATGGATTGTGGAACAATGTAGTAATTTTAGAAACTAAAGAAATAGATATTTCAAATTCCATAAGCAAACAGAGTAGACCCTGATCAGACGGCTCCTCTAGGTCTACTGTTTGCAAATGAGTGAAAACATGTTTATATGAGGGAAAGGGATAGCCTGAATGAAGTACTGTAACTCACTCAAACTGCAGATTAAGTTTTCAAAAATAATTTGCTTTTTCTCAGAGTTGATACATTGATGCCTCATTTTAACCCTAAATTTGCTTCATACAATAATGTTTTCATGCATTTGCAAACAGAGTAGACCCAGATCAGACAGCTCCTATAGGAGCCGTCTGATGAGGGTCTGCTCTGTTTGCTAAGGGAATTTGAAATATAGAAGTTTCTTTACTTTCTAAAATGGCCACAATAATCCATCTTTCATGTTTCTCTATTACCATTTTGCTTATGACTTATTAATATTCAGTTGGTGTTAAATTTGGAATAAAACAGAACAGGGATAGGGTACACAACTGAACAAGTATATAGGTTGCAAGACACAAGTCCTACAGGTTCAGCTCACTCTTTTAGATTTTGTAATTCAAAACATTGTTGGATTCTAACACCTTTAAGTAATGAACCATTAAATATGCCTTTGCAAACAGAGTAGATCCAGATCAGGGTCTGCTCAGTTTGCTTGTGATATGATAGAGATATGTCTACAGTTTCTTCTATATAAATTATAAACCCAAATTTTTCGTCTGCAACAATTGTCTTCTGCTTCAATTCTAAAAATAAAATTTCTGATGAGACGCTGTATTATGTGGTGTCTCATCTGGATCCAAACTGTTTGCATAGTTAATCACGTTTCACCCACAGGGGTTAGTTCACATCTGTGTACTCTAAATGGTGATATCGAGCTACTTTCGGTTTTAACGCTATCCCGGCAGACGGCACCTGTGTCACAAAATTAGCATGCTGTCTTACGGGTCATTAATGAGACTACCACAGGGGTAAGACCAGTTTGAGTTATTATATGTATATATAGAAAGCTATATACATTTACACATATAATGACTCAAACAGGGTCTTACCCCTGTGGTTTCACCACTAGCATGCAAAGAGTTAAAGCACACTGAGGTGACCCTGATCAATCGATGTCAAATGCTAGATAGCAGTGATGATAAATTGGGTCCGTTCAGTTTAACCCTTTACTTCATACAAACGTGTTTTCAAGCATTTGCAAACAGTGTAGACCCAGATCCCAAAGTTCTGGAAGCGCAACACACCCGAAACATTATCAATTATGATCTATTTTGACAGTTTCGTACCATGTTGGTGTAGATGAAACTGTGTCAGGCTGTTTAGTTTTCCATTTTCTATGCGTTTTTCCTACTTTCTGGTCTAATGTAGTGCTAAACAGTTTAGATATTGACAAGACACCAAATAACTCGACATCTCGCCTGGGTCTAGACTCTAGATCTACTCTAACCTGTTTCAAAGGGCATAGTTCAGCAGGAAAATGTCAACATAGCCGTTGCATATGTAAATAAACAAGAATTACTATGTAGCACGTACTTGTTTGTTTCTTTCGTTGTGCTCTGTAGAATATTTTTTCCTATACTAACCAGTTTCAGATTGTATATTTCTCCTGCCCCTGTGTATTGTATGTATTGTCGGATCAAGAGCAGTTATTATCCTACCAATTTGACCTGAGACTCATGCATATTCCGTGTATTATCGTCGGTAATCTTCGAGTAAATTTCCGTAAAACTCCTCTAATGTGACCAGCAAACGGGGGCATAATTCACAGTGGCAAAGGCAGGTGGTAGCTTAATACAGGACGAAAGTTATACAGAAAGCTCCTGGAGGAGCTTTCTGCATAACTTTTGTCCTGCATTAAGCAACCACCTGCTTATAATGACAGCCATGTTTATTTATTAAGTGGTCACATTAGAGGGGGTTTACTGTACAATCCTCGTGGAACATGATTATTAACGGCGTTTGGTTTGCTGTGTTTTGTCACAGATTATTACGAACAATCCCGATAAACACGCCGAAATTTAATCGAGTCTCAGGTCAACTTGGGAGGATAATACACAGCTAACGATGTTTATACTGTCCGCCATGTTGGACGGGACTACTTCTTTCCCCCGTGTTATCTCCGAGGTCTTATTTCGATAGAAATAACCGAGGTGTTCCGAGTGCGAGGTCTTATTTCGATAGAAATAACCGAGGTGTTCCGAGTGAAGGATAGATTAGATATTAGAGGATAAACCGATTATATCTGACAGACGGAATACCGACATCAGTTTTGGATGAAAGGATCGGGCAATCAAGGGAAAACTGAGCACACAGACAAATGAACGGACATACTGACATAAATAAAAAAAAATATTCAAGCAATCAACTATTTATTTTCCATGTGGATATTATCAACACCGAAATTTGAGCAATAGCCAATACCACATACCGTAATTACCCACATTATTCGGACAGAAGAAATAGACAAATTTAGTGCAGATCCAGATCAAATGGCATTTGAAGGTTTACCCTAGTGGCACTTAATATTCGGACAGATACGATTACGCAACTAGTGTAAACCCAGATAAAACGGCACGTAATTGAGCCGTTTGATGATGTACTTCGCTAGTCAACAATACAGTTATCAAAATGGTGCCAAATTGACTTATTCAGCTTAATAAGCTGGTGGGGAGAGGGGATTATGTGTCCGAATATATCGGGTACTACCCCGTATGTACGCTATAAATAAATACAATAAAGTATCGCTAATACGACAACTCAAACGGCATCTTTCTGGATTATATTAATTATTCTGGGTATTTTTTAAAACATGTGATAGCTTAATACAGGACAAAGGTTACACAGAATGCTCCTGTAGGAGCTTTCGGTATTACTTTTACCCTGCATTAAACAACCACCTGCTTTTGCCGACTCTCATGTCTATAAATCATCAGGTCGTTTTAGTGAGACTTTTCTGTATTACGCACACTGAGCCGTAAATGTACTTTATATTTATAGATCGACAAACCAGTTCATTGATAAGGTACGTTAGGGTTATTATCAAAATGGTCGTGGCAGTAACGTTGTTTCCTTTTTGATACTCCAAAGGGTCCGGGTAAAGGTTCGATCCTCATTTTTTGCCTACTTTTAAAATTTATTAAACATATCCACTTTGATGAAATTTCAGTAGAAAATGTTAGATAGAAAACAAACATTTTTTCACTGTTACTTGAATAGACGTACGGATTACACTACATGTCAGAGAGCCCTGCTGAATGAGGAAGTGGATTGTCTTCCCATCTGCGCTGCGTCGGTTTAGGTAGACTAAAATATATTAATCAGTTTCACTGATAAAGGCGAGTAACTCTTCGCAAACTCCATTATATTGAACGTGTTTACCTTCATGGATAGACTCGTCCAAAATGTCACAGCTCACGGGCCAATATTGATGTGTATCGCATATCAGAGGTGGGTTATATTATGTGCTATCCCACTCTCCCTTATTGCTAGAAATAATGGACTGGTCTCAAATTGGTATCTACAATATTATCGGTATAAGACGCTGGCATGTTACGCTGAAAAAGTTTATCTTCGTTGTTAGGTATGCTTAACAATTTCCCTGTCGCATATTCATGGACCTTCCCTGTTTGCAAAGCCTTGAAAACGCGGTTATATGAAGGAAAGTGTTAACCTCTGACTTCATAGATACGCACTTTAACCCGTTCCCTGTTCTATGTTTATTCCAAATTCCAATACGCACTGCATATTCATGGACAACATAATTATAATGAAATATTGAAGGTGGAACTCTGTAGCCATTTTAAAAAAGTAAAGAAACAGATCTATCAAATTCAACTGGCAAACAGAACAACCCTGATCAAACGGCTCCTATAGGAGCCGTCTGATCTGGGTGTACTCTGTTTGCAAATGCGTGAAAACACGTTTACACGAAGAAAAGGGTTAACGTCTTTGCAGGCAGATTAGACCCAGAACAAGCGCCTTTCTGATCAGAATCTGTTGTTTGCTTGTGGAATGATATAGAACTGAATGTACAGACCTGTCATGACCTAAATATCTGTTCATTTGCTATTATAAAATATTAGATAATCAATATTCACGCTACAATTCTTTCTTTCGTGAATATTCATAGAGTAAATGGTTGATATTTAATAGACTTGCTGAGTGATATCATCTTGGATCCTGGCCCGGAAGTTATAAAACCTTTTGCTTGAGTCTGAGATAATTCTTAATCATCTGAATGGTCAGATTATGAACTTGCTCAGCATCTGACCAATCAGATACTTGAGAACGATCTCAGACTCAGGCTCAGAAGTTTTATAACCTTGGACCCTGGTCTATAAAAGATTGAACAATTATCAACGTTTGTGCGACTTATGGAGATAATAATTAAAGAACATTAAAATAATAGCTCTTCAGATTAATAGTATATTTATAGTAAATGTTTTCAATATGTCAAGTGGCTGCTTAATGCAGGAGGAAAGTCATACAGATAGCTCCTAGAGGAGCTTTCTGAATGACATTCACCCTGCATTAAGCTGTCACATGTCTCAAAGACCGATATTTAACGTCCGGTATATGGAAGACAGAAAACTATTCGCACTTCGCTTGATATCAACGTATTTATGCACATTGGAAAACATTGCAGACCAAGATCAAACAGATTGCAAACTATTTAATCTGTAGTGTTTGCTTATATCTTACAAATCTGATTATTTTACAGCCAAAATGAGTGACGACTTTCCTTATTGAATAGGGTTAATACATTAATTAAATTGCATGTAATTTCTATTTGCATTAAACATAGTTGTGTATGAATTTTCATTAGGTATAGGGTTAAATAGAGACCAATATATTGTATACATCATAGGATCTGCAGTACGATATATTTTTAAATGTCACTTTCTGGGATCGTCAGTTTCAATCATCCGTCTTTACAAAATCTTCCGGTTCAAGTCATCCTACTTCATAGGATCTTCAGCTCTAAGTCATACTTCTACCAATGTTCAACAGTTTTCAATCATCCGTCTTTACGAGACAAGATCTTCCGGTTCAAGTCATCCCTCTTCATAAGATGTCGGCCCTAATCATACTTCTACCAATGTTCAACAGTTTCAAGTCATCTGTCTTTACAAGATCTTTCGGTTCAAGTCATCCTTCTTCATATGATCCTCGGCTGTAAGTCATACTTCTAGCAATGATCAACAGTTTCAAGTCATCCTTCTTCCTAGGATCAACAGTTTCAAGTCATTAGTGTTCCTAGGATCTTCAGCTGCAACTCACCATTTTCCTAGGATCATCTGTTACGGGTCATCATTATTCATTGTGTCATCAGTTTCAAGTCATCTTTCTTCATAGAACGTCAGTTTCAAGTCATCATTGTTCCTAGTATCTTCAGTTTTAATTCACTATTCTTCATAGGATCATCAGTTTCCTGTAATTATTCTTCCATGGATCTTCCGTTTCAAACCACCCCTCTTCCTAGGATGTACTACCTGTCATTTGTTCCTATGTAGTAAAATATTTTACTCGATGATTATTCATGTAAGAAATAATGATACCATGTAAGAGAACTTTTCACATAGCAGAAACTGTAGAATCAGATCGCTATGTTGTTCCATAACTGAACTGTACTCTTGCAAGACACACTTGGTCTGGGTCTACTCTGTTTGCAATATGTGTTGAAAGGCGTTTATATAAGGTAAATGTTTACCACAGAGGTAGAGCATATAGATAAATGGAGCAACTCCAACAAAAAGCAAACAAACAGCAAACGAACAAAATGCCAACTTTAAACGAGGCAGCTACAGTTTACATCTATATTATGCACAAGTGTACTGGGGTATAAAAATATCATGTTTTGTAAAACGTTATTTTAAAAGCAACAGAGAACGAGAAAGTGATATTAACATACAAACATACATAACATGTTAGCTTCATATCGTATAATATACTAAAATGTCGTTTTAGGACATATTTTGTAAATCGATAAAGGCTATATCCACGGTGTCCATTTGCCTGATTGCCTGACCCAGATCCGGACAGCTTGGTCATTACTGGCCCTCCTCTCATCAGCATCTGTTGATTAACAGCTATTGAATTACCGTTGATTCTCTCATGTAATTACATTTACTGGTATAGATTCATGGTAAACAAAGCATGGGATACGGAAAGAAATGGTGAAGAAAGTCGATGTTAACCCTTAACCTGCTGATAATATACGTATGTGTATACTTAACCCTTTCCCTGTTTTATAGTTATTCCAAATAGTTATAATGAAATATGGAAGGTGAATCATTGTAGCTATTTTAGAAAGTAAAGAAACAGATTTATCAAATTCCATTAGCAAACAGAGCAGACCCTGACCAGACGGCTCCTCTAGGAGCCGTCTGATCTGGGTCTACTCTGTTTGCAAATGCGTTAAAACACGTTTATATGAGGGAAAGGGTTAATCCTTTCTCCATGAATATTCATGTAAAAAATTACACCATGAATATTAATTAGATTCATTGTTATAATAGCACAAGGACACATAAATGCTTGGCCAGGACAGAAACTGTAGAATCATATCTACATTACAGCATAAGCAAACAGAGCATACCCTGATCTGGGTATTCTCTGTTGCAGAAAGGCGTATTTATGAAGTAAAGGGTTAACTCTGATTTATTTAGTGTTTAGTTCAAACATTTCAAAAACGATTCTCTGAGTGTCAAACAGTTTGGATCCTGATGAGACACACCGAGGTACTCGGCATCCCGTCTGGGTCGATGCTGTTTGCAACTGGCAGTGATATATTGTACATATATCTTCACTGTCTACAATTATTTCTCTGTGCAATCACTGCTGTGGAGTGCACTGGTTGCACTATCAATTTGTAAATAGTGCAGACATCTGGGTCTTCACTATTTACAGGTAGGCATATTGACGTGAACAGCAAGCGAATGGTTAAAAGCATGCGAAGGGTTAAACTGCTGGCAATACTGAAGATGCGAACAACTGGGTATGGTTAAATCAATGGAATGACCGAACATAGAGGCGAACATACAGCATCTGGTGAGATTAATTGGTTCTCTATGAGTCATTAATACATATAATATAGACCAAATACAGGCACCCGGCATCTGAATGAGGCTGTAGGGGACATGCAAATAGAAGTGCTACTCATACCATCCTATATACAAAGGTCTGAAGCATCATTTATTCTGATATAATTGCCATCTGATTTACACAGGTAAGCCAGTGCTGTAGTCACGCAAGCTTAACCCTTTAATCCATGGATATTCATGTAAAAATAATGACACCATGGATATTAATTAGAGTAACTGTCATAATTGCACATTGGCACAGGGAATTTAGGCCTTGGTAGAAACTGTAGAATCATATCAATATTATTCATAAGCCAACAGAGCAGGCCCTGATCAGACGGCTCCTATAGGAGTCTACTGTGTTTGCAAAGGCGTAGAACATTGTACAGTTGAACTTCGATATCTCGAACTCGGATAACTCGAACTTAGGGATAACTCGAACAAAAAGTCCAGTCCTTCCAAAACTAACACTACAGAATTGCTCTAAAATGTATCGCTACAGATATCTAGAAACACATGTGGCAGCTTAATACATGTCTACAGTAATGCTGAAAGCTCCTAAATCGTTCAGATGAGAAATCGGATGACTCGAACATCTGTTATCTCGAACTAATTTGTACGGTCCCTTGGGGTTCGACTTATCGAAGTTCAACTGTATTATGAAATAAAGGGTTAAAAGAATGCGAATCCTACTGAGCGGCGACGAACTCCTCGGGCAGTCTATCTACATGAACATCTCAGAATATGAGCAAAACCCGGGACCCGTCTTACTAAAACGGTCATGCGGCTGAAATTATTGTAAGTTTAAACATATGACGAATGCAACTGGAAGGCGTCGAATGATACAAGCATTTCTGTCGTAAGAGGTTATGTTTTTATTGCTGCACACTTACAGAAGGTGGTTGCCTAATGCAAGACAAAAGAAATACATAAAGGTCCTCGTAAAAGGAGCTTTCTGTATAGTTTTCGTCCTACATTATGCAAGCACTTACCTTTAAGATCCAAAATTAGACCACGTTTTGGTGGTCGCATTAGTGGTGTGTCACTCAGCTTTCTTCATATAGTCTACCATAGTGTATGTTGACATATATGTCCTCGAAAGCTGTCGTTACACCTTACAGTAAATCCCCTCTAAATGGAGATAGGGGGTTTTAAAAATGATTGCCTAATGTAGAATAAAAGTACATTTAATGTAGAAAGCTCCTGGATGAGCTTCTACATAACCCATGGTTGTACTGCATTAAGCTACCGTCTTAGTAAAGGAAAGTTCAGAAATATACTTCTTTTGAGGGGTCGTATTAGCGAGATGCAAATAGAGTAGGTCCAGATCAGATCATATAGGAGCCGTTTGATCAGGATCTGGTCTATTATATATGCTTATAAAATCGTAAAGATCTAATATTATACAGTGTGTGTCTTAGTCAACACATCCCTTTTCAAATACACGGTAATAAATATGCGTGAAGTGATCAATTCATGCGTAAATACTTATTAGGGGAAGGGTTAAAGACTTAATGTACAGTCTCGCTGAAACGGGCATTCAAAAGGCATGTTACTCGTAGTAACTCAACCAAGGTCTATACTGTTTGTCATAAAACAGTTTTTATAAAACTCGATATAATGTTTTGTTTATCTGAGGATCACAGTTTAAAGTATTCAGCATATTAATGATGTATAATGCAGAAATGGAAAGTATGCATGTTTCTATATTTCATTTCACCTACTCCATCGTCCGCGTCCTGACTCGCATTTGCAAACATCTAGGACCCAGATGAGACACCAGGTAACTCGGTGTCTCATTAGGAGACAATCTGTCTGATTCCCGGATAATAGTTTCCCAAACGTTTGACCGAATAGAACGTAATCAAGCTGAACAGATCTAACTTTAAGCAGAAATTATATAGCCCTAGACGCCACTGTATAAGGACGAATCTAACACCGAAATCCGCCTGGTATAGTTAACCCTTTACTCCATAAATTTCTATGCCTTTGCAAACACAGTAGCCCCAGATCAGACGGCTCCTTTAGGAGCCGTCTGATCAAGATCTGCTCAGTTTGCTTATGATGTTATATAAATAAATCCCTGTGCCTGTTTGCTATAATAATAAACCTAATTAATATTCATGATGTCATTATTGCTTACACATGTATAAATATTCATGGAGTAAAGTGATATCCTATATATAGTTCATCGTGTAATATCATTTGGCTCATAAATAGCCATGTAAGAAAATAATGGCTGAATGAATGTTACACGTAAAAAGATGCAACAATCATCTGGTAAAATAAGAAATTCGCTGCGAGCAGGGTTCGAACCTGCGCGGGCAATGCCCATTGGATTTCAAGTCCAACGCCTTAACCACTCGGCCATCACAGCTGTTGATAATTTGTAATAAATATGTATAAATATATTCTTGTTAAACAAAAATCAATAAACCTTGTGAACAGTAAGCATATCGCTATATATAATTAAGTAGATTGATTAAGTATACCGCAGAACTTGTCTTAAGCGACCATTAAAAAGAGGTCTAATAATGGTTCTGTATGCAGGACTGATATGGTAGCTTAATGTAGGTAAAAATATAGGAACTTTCTGTATTGCTTTCGTCCAGTATTAAACAACCATCTCCATTTCAGACCCATATGTTTAATAAATGAATGGCCACTAAAGACAGGTTCTGATGTATATGATATGAGATGCACTCTAGGAAAACCTGTAGACCCAGACCAGAGGTTGCCCCTCCGACCTGGCGTGTGATCGGAGTCTGTACTGATCGTCATTCTTTAGAAACTGTTGTAACAGTACAGCAGAACATGTCTTAAGCGGCCATTCATTTGTTAAACACAGGAGTGTTCAAAAGCAGGTGGTTGCTTAACCCTTTCCCTCATATAAACGTGTTTTGACGCACCTGCAGGAGCCGTCTGATCAGGGTCTGCTCTGTTTGCTAATGGCATTTGATAGATCTGTTTCTATACTTTCTAAAATGGCTACAATGGTCCATATTCCATATTTCATTATAACTAATTTGTTTATGGATATTCATTAGGTAATGAAATTTGTATTAAACATAGAACAGGGAAAGGGTTAATGGAGGTCAAAAGTAACCCAGAAAGCTCCTATAACAACTGCCTTACATACCCATAATTCGACCTCATTTTGATTTCCTCTTAAGACATATTCTACTGTATTATGTTTTGTATTTATCATACAGTGTATAACTTGATCAGATTCATAAACGTGACGTCTGATCTATAGAGTAAAACCTCTCAATAACGACCACTAAATTACATCAAGTATTTTCTGTTAAAGGCAGGTGGATGCTTAAAGCAAGATGAAAGTAAAACAGAACGCTCCTATAGGAGCGTTCTGTTTTACTTTCACTTTGCTTTAAGCAACCACCTGCCCAAAATACCAACTAATTAACACAATTAAGTGGTCGTTATAGAGAGGTTTTACTGTATATACTATTGGCAATGTCCCTTTTCTCGGAGAGTATCACATGTTGAATTTATCAATGTTTCGTAAACGCTGGGCAGGGGGTGGGGGATCTGGTTTGCCATTTCCTTCATGTAAGCGCATTTACACGCATTTGCATACAGAGTAGACCCAGACCAGACAGTTCCTACAGGAGTTGTCTGGCTACAACGTTTCACCTTCATAATTGTATAGTTGGTATTGAAATTTGGAATACATGTACACATAGAACACAGGGTAATAGCTAAACTAGCTGATCGTGGGGTTCTAGACCGAAGACAACCGTATCTGTGTACGAAATGAATTTATTTCGTGTCCACGATATAAATACATGTATAAATATTCAATTTATCCAGGTTATAACGTTGCCAAAGATACGGCGACCATGCTGAAAGTTGACGTAGAGGTTGACCCGTGCTACACGTGATGTTAGTTTTAGGACGGTAACAAAGTTATTATAAATACATATGCAGTACATTCAGCAGGTGTCAAGTTCACATGTGGCGGTCGTAAAATCGCCCCGAACTTCACTATCAGTGTTCTTATACATTCTGGTTCGTCTGGATCATCACTTCCAATGCATTTAGTTATGAAAATTGAGTACCACTTAAGCCGGTGTAATGAGAAAAAGTGACCCCGTAGTAGATCGACCGGGGTCGATTTACTATATAGTACTATGACCCCCCGGTCATAATACTATAACCGGGGAATTGTTAGTACTATGACCCCCATACATATAAAATTCTGACCCCTCATATAACAAAGTGACCCCAGTAGGAGATATTACTATGACCGGGTGAGTCGTAGTATAATAACCCCCTTACGTATAAGAAACTGACCTCACATACGAGATAACAACCTGACCCTAAAAGTGTGCATAAAAGTGAAGTAAATTCCTACTTAATTATCATTATAAATGTCTCCACCAAATGTATATCGGGCATATTGTTTTTGCCAGAGCTATCCTTCCGTCTGTCTGTCTGTCACTGATGTTGCGACAAGCGTAACTAAAAACACTGTTAATGTTAGAATAGCATGAGCTGTTGTGCACCTTTATATTTTCAGTTTCTTCTTGAAATTTCACAGGCACGTTGCACAGTGTGAGTTATTTTGCACTTTTATAATTTCTGTTCCCTGTCCATGGTTTTAATTTGGAGTTGTTGCCCCTGACAAGTTGGAATGTGTTGTAGTTTATAACGAACTTTGAGCCACACATAACTCTAATAGAGCTAGTCTTGAAACTTCACAGAAATGTTGCCCATCACCTTTGTGATTTAATTTCCCTCTCTCTTGTTATTCTGAAGGTATTGCCCTTGATTAGTTAAAATATGCGTTAAAATAGTTAATAATCTGATGATTTATACCTTGTTCAATTGTGTCAATTCAATATTTTGTTTGTGTCAGTAGTTGCATAAATGAAAACTTCCTTTGAAAATGTCAATGAACATATTTATAGATTGATAGATAATTTATGACATTCAAAATGATTAGAATTGCTTACCTTGATTCTCTAAAGACTTACATCTTAGCAAATATATACCATTATGTGTCTTCTTCACAGCTCAATCAGGATTATAATCTATTTTAAAGTGATTGTTTCGCATCATGTCAAGCTAACATTATGATCATTTGAGTTGTGTGACTTGTGTCCTTTGATTTCCTAAAATGTTATTGCCCCGATAAGTTATATATTTGTTTAACTGGCTCAAAATGTGTTATATATATTTTAGTATAACATATATATTGTAGTGACTCTCTTGCCAAAATACATCCCCCATCGTGGATGTCTTTTGGCAAGGGAGTCGGTATATTTTCGGTATAAATATGTTATTGCCCCCGATAAGTTATACATTTGTTTAACTGGCTCAAAATGTGTTATAACACAACAGGCCATTTTGCCAAAATACATCCACCAGGAAGGGGATCGATATATAATATAGTACTATGACCTCATGCTATTTTAGTATAAAATATATATTGTAGTGACTCTCTTGCCAAAATACATCCCCCATCGTGGATGTCTTTTGGCAAGGGAGTCGGTATATTTTAGGTATATATATGTTATTGCCCCCGATAAGTTATACATTTGTTTAACTGGCTCAAAATGTGTTATATATATATCAAAGTGAAAATATAACGACTCCCTTGCCAAAATGCATCCACGATGAGGGGAGTCGATATATAATATAGTACTATGACCCCGTGCCATTTTACTATAAACTATAGTGACTCCCTTGCCAAAATACATCCACCAGGGGTCGATATATTATATAGTACTATGACCCCCATGTCATTTCACTATAAACTATAATAACTCCCTTGCAAAACTACATCCACGATGGGAGGTCGATATATTATATAGTACTATGACTCCAATGCCATTTTACTATAAAATATAGTGACTCCTTTGCAAGAATACATCCACCACGGGGTCGATATATCATAATTATAGTACTATGACCCCATGTCATTTTATTATAAAATATACCGACTCCTTTGCCAAAATATATCCACCACAAAGGGGGTCGATATATAATATAGTACTATGACCCATGCTATTTTAGTATAGAATATATATTGTAGTGACTCTCTTGCCAAAATACGCCCCCCCCCCCCATCGTGGATGTCTTTTGGCAAGGGAGTCGGTATATTTTCTTGTAAACTGGCATGGGGTCATAGTATTATATAATATATCCAGTCCCCACCGTGGATGTATTTTGGCAAGGGAGTCACTATATGTTATAGTAAAATGACCGAGGGATCATAGTACTAAATGATATATCGACCACGACCAACGTGGTGGATGTATTTTTGTAAGGGAGTCATTATATGTTTGATAGTAAAATGACATAGGGCCATAGCACTATATTATATATCGACACCCCTGGTGGATGTATTTTAGCAAGGGAGTCACTATATTTTATAAAATAAAATGGCATGGAGCTCATAGTACTATATAATATATCGACCCCCATCATGTATGTATTTTTGCAAGGACGTCACTATATTTTATAGTGAAATGACAAGGGGACATATTACTATATAATATATCGACCCCCCTGGTGGGTGTACTTTGGCAAGGGAGTCACCATATTATATAGTAAAATCGCACTGGGGTCATAGTACTATATAATATATCGACTCCCGGTTGATATATTTTGGCAAGGGAGTCACTATATTTTATATTAAAATGACCGGGTCTTGGTTATATATGATATATCGACAACCGTGGTGGGTGTATTTTTGCAAGGAGTCTCTATATTTTATAGTAAGATGGCATGGGGGTCATAATACTGTATACTATATCTACCCCCTGGTGAATGTATTTTGGCAAGGGAGTGACTATATTTTATAGTAAAATGACACGAGGGTCATAGTACTTTATAAAATATCGACCCCTGGTGGACGTATTTTGACATGGGGGTCATAGTACTATATAATATATCGACCCCTGGTGGACGTATTTTGACAAGGAGTCACTATATTTTATAGTAAAATAGCCTGGGGTCATAGTACTATATGATTTATCGACCTCGTGGTGGATGTATTTTTGCAAGGGAGTCACTATATTTTATAGTAAAATGGCATGGGTTTTATAGTACTACATAATATATCGACCCTCCATCGTGCACGGATTTTGGCAAGGGAGTCACTATATTTTATAGTAAATGACCGGGGTTTATAGTACTATAAAATACATAGACCTCTCGGTCGACCTACTACGATAAAAAGAGTGGGTCACAATACTATAAAAGGGGCCATTATACTATGGCAAGGGAGTCACTATACTTTAGAGTAAAATGACTGGGGAGTCATAGTACTATATAGTAAATCGACCCCCGGTCGATCAACTACGGGGGTCACTTTTCCTCATTACACCGGCACAAGAGTGCGTGAATAGTGTGGCATATTTAATAACCGCCCACGGACTGCAATTTTCTCTTATTGGATAGTTCCCTTTGCTTTCGAAGAATCTCCTACTTTCAGAATTTATACACATATTGTATCATTGCCATTCACGATCCTATCATTTGTGGCTTGTATTAGACAAACTCTCAATGTACAAAACTAGACAGTAAGTGAAATAGATAGCGCACGCACATGTCAGCTTCAGAGAATGAACATGCATGTAAGATAATAAACACTGACTTACCCATACTAAACAAAACAGTCAATCAGTATATAGAAATAAGACGGTCACGATGGTCCTTCGTCACTCATCTTCGAATTATTATTAGATAGAGGTGAATCACTCTCAACTTTCGCCGGAAAAAGAAAATAAGAAGGTCATAGTATGCAAAAAAAGGTTCAACTGAAGATTATGCAGTTTGCTAAAAAAGCATGGTAGCCGTAATTAATGCTCTATATGGTCACTAGAGGACTAGTCTTACAAAAATACCATTCAAATTGGACCACTGGTTTTTGAGATGATTTTAAAGTTTTCCGTAAAGTCATATATGAAAATCTAGCTCCAATCCTGGTGGAACTGTCTTTTCAGATAACAGTACTACCTTAGCAAATTTGATAAAGTGTTATCAGGGGACTATTCCTACAAAATACCATACAAATTGGACCACTGAAGACGATTTTCAAAGTACATGTATCCCATAAAAACACAAAAGGAAATTAAGCTACGTTGCCATTATGTCTGCATATAACCTCCGTTTTAGCAAATTAGGTAGAGGGTTACCAGAGGACTATTCCTACAAAATACCTTCGAACCGGACAACCGGATATGGGGTCTCGAGAAGATTATTTTCTTAAAGTTTTCCCTATAGTCTTGTACGGAAGTTTAGCCCGCTTCTGGAAGTTATATTTTAGGAGCTGCGCTCTTCAGCAATTTTAATAACGGATAATCAGGAGACTATTCTTACCATATGCCATTCAAATTCAAAATGCCTTTTAAATAACATTCAAAACTGACCGCCAGTTTTATAGAAGAAGCTTTTGAAAGGTTTTCGATATAGCTGTACATAAGAAAAACTAGCCCGCCCTGGTGGCCATATTTTTAGATATCAACACGATTTAAGTCAGTTTGGTAGAGGATCGGATAAAGACTATTTCTATCAAATATATGACCACCGGTTTGCGGAGAAACGATGTTTAAATATGTTTCTCTTGGTTGCCATGGCAACCAGAGTTATGCATAGGTCCAGCTTATTTGATAATATTTAATAGTACATGATACCAATATTATTTATGTAAAGTTTGGTTACATTCTGCAATGTGTCTTCCGAGGAGATGTCGTTTGAAGCAATTGTTGAAGAACAAACAGACGGATGCCGGACAATGGACGATCACAAACGTCCATCTGAGTATACTCATGTGAACTAAATAGGGAAAAGGGTGTCTTTGGTGTAGATAAAATGTAAATAAAAGGCAAATAAAATACGTTTAACCCTTTAACTAACAGAGCCGCATTTTGACAACTTTGCAAACAGGGTACGACTCGTGTTGGAACCTTCTGATCAGGATCTGCTCTGTTTGCTCATGAAATAATGTACATTTTAATTGTTCTGAATTTTATTATAAAATTAAAACAAACATAATTAAAACGGTCTGATCCCGTTGTTTTTAATGGGATTTCGCCAATTGCCTTTTCCCATGCCCGACCCTCTTCTTCATGACACGGGGACGTTTTGCCTGCTGTATCACCATCCTGGGTCGATACAATAAACCTGAACCGTCCGAGCTCCTACAGGTGTCCAAAAGTGATGCCTGCCATATCTACACAGACAATCTGACAATAGGGCTCCCCGACCTCAAACCGCCCCATCCCCTACCTCCATGTACCTGGTAGAAATAACTAAAGATAGTGCGATCGTACGGCTAATCTATGACACATGTTAAGTTACATTTACTGGGTTGACCGAAATTAACCCTTTCCCTGTTCCATATTTATTCCTAGTTTCAATACTGAATATTCATTGACAAAATAGTTATAATGGAATATGGATGGTGGAATACTGTAGCAGTTTTAGAAAGTAAAGAAACAGACCTATCAAATTCCAATAACAAACAGAGCAGACCCTGACCAGACGGTTCCTATAGGAGCCATCTGATCTGGCTCTACTCCGTTTGCGAATGCGTGAAAATGCGCTTATATGAAGGAAAGGGTTCAAATTAACGTACATCCTAATGTGCATCAATTAAGCTAACTTCATAGGACTGAAATCATCGTACTTTCTAACAAGAAATGCCACATACCTCAACCATTACCCTTATCCCGCTATCTACGACCTGCCTCGCGATTGCAAACATATTCGACCTAGACGAAACGTCGAATAACTTGGTGCCTCATCAGGATCTCATCTAGTTGTTTGACACACGCAGCCAGTATTTTCTAAAAGGTTAAGTCGAATCGAAAGTAGTCGAAATTATACCAGCTCCTAATGTGAGCAGACATCATTGTTTAAATGTAGACATATAGTAAAATATAGTAAAACTCCTCTAAACTTGAATTCTAGTAGAGACGTTTTATATACATTGTACTTTTAGACAGGTGTCTGCTTAATGCAGGATGAAAGTCATACAGAAAGCTCCCTGTACTAAACTGCCGCCTGTCTCGAAGGCCGATAGTTTTACTAAATTGAACATCCAGTTTAGAGGGGATTCACTAGACACAAAATAGTTCTTTATCCATGTGCTGGTGTATCTCGATGTGGGTCTCAGAGGCTCAGTTACAAAGCGTCAGCCTCCCAATCGCACCGGAGGCTCAAACATACCATCTGTATTAGTCATTATAGTTACATTGGTTTGTCTGCTACTTTAAAAATGAAATATTTCAGGTTCGAAACTAATTAAAATATGAAAAGGTTAAATAAAACTTATAAATAGTTAATATCTGTTTAATGCTTTGCATTCTTGAATAAAATTCTTCAATGGAAATCTGCACTTTCGATTACTACAGTGAATGTTTCAATAACTTATTTACTGAATTATTAACGAGCCAGATTAGATGGTGTCTGCTCAAGGTCTGCTCTGTTTGCTTTTGAAATAATACCGATTCGATTCTACAGTTCCACTTAAGGCTGAATAGTTCGTGTTCAGATGCCATTATAAAACTTCAGCTATTTAATATGTATACACCCAATGGCCTCATACGGAAATATTCATGTAGTAAAGGGTTGTACTTTTCATATTTTCTGACAGTTTCCTACATAAACGGAGCCAACCAATGAATTATAAAGTCCTTGTTAATATCCCACATTCTTGGCTATCCGAGTGATTTGGCCTTTTGTAATGTAATACTTATTTTGATGGAGCAACACCCTCGCTTGTCTAACAGGTATAAGCGATTACTTTTTTCACGCCAGTAGTTGCGTTGAAAATGACTGGAAGTGTGACAGCCCTGGGGTTGGCATGATTGTCAACGCACGGCAATCATGTGACCAGCGCGGACGAATACAAGTAGTGTCTGAGTAAATGATATTGTGTTCACAGTTATACGATTAAGACGTCAGACGGAAGGCTCGGGGCTACTTTTACGTACACTGTTGCCTCGGCGGTGATGCTTAATTATCACAAATGTCATTATAATAACAACGTGAAAGCCATCCACGAGCGATGGATATTAATCAACTATCCGTGTGTTACATTCAGGTAGCCACTATTTGTTTGGATCCTGATAAGATGCCGAGGTATGTATCCAAAGTAAGGCAAAAACATTGATTACCCAGTGTACGCTAAAAATGAATAATGTACTCGATAGAGACGCATTTTCAAGCTACTGCAAACAGAGTAGACTCAGTTTCTGCAATGGCTAAAATTCCTTTGTTCACATGCCATTGTAAAAGTCAGCTTATTACTAATAAAGTCATTATTTCTCATATCAATATGCTTGATTATCTACCTTTGCAAATTGAGGTTGATATACAGATGCCTAAACTCGAAATATTGAACGGTTGTCAACATGCTGCCATGTCTAACGTTGTAAATTCCACAATCTGTGCATTTCCACCGACATTGCTATAACCCGATTGAGGTGTTTTGTTTTATATCACTACATCATGGGTGATGTGTGAAGTCTAGAACATAAACATACAGTAAAACCTCTCTATAACGGCCACTAAGTTACATCAAGTATTTTGTGTTAAAGGCAGGTGGCTGCTTACAGCAATGTGAAAGTAAAACAGAACGCTCCCGTTGGAGCGTTCTGTTTTACTTTCACATTGATTTAAGCAGCCACCTGCCCTAAATAACAACTAATTAACACAATTTAGTGGCCGTTATAGAGAGGTTATACTGTACCTAGGGACCAAAACCGAAACCCAAACACGTGTTCAAATAATGGAGTGGTTTGTATATTTCGGACCGTGACTATGGTCTATTGAAAATGTTCGTGTTTATTAGCACATGGATATGATCTGCTACAGAGCTTAATTGTGTGTTTAAGAAACCTTGGGATAACTTGTATATTAACTACAACGAATATGATATAAGTCAGTAGTTATAAATTCTGAAAGGGGGTGATCCCCGAGAGCAAAAATTACAACACAAAAAGAGAAAATTGCAGACTCGGTTTTATTGAGTCTGTTCATGAACAGTAATTGAAAGTGCAACACTGCTCACGCCCCCTAGCACCGGCTTAAGCGGTATTCAATTTTCAGAACAAGAAGTACTGAAATTCATGATCTCGAAGGATCAGAAGGTATAACAACACGGAGAATAAGTCATAAATATGGCATTCTGCAAGAATTATATGTGTATTCTGACATAATGTTCTCCAGTAATCATGTGTGTATTCTAAGCCATAAGTATGATATTTCCAGTAGATATTTGTGTCATAAATATGGCATTCCCTAATAACTAGGTGTGTATTTTATGCCATGAATATGATGTTCTCCAATAAATATTTGTATAATCCAAGTCATAACAATGGTATTCATCAATAGTTATTTGTGCATTGCGAGTCATATATATGGTACTCAAAACTAGTTATTTGTGTATTCTAAGCCAAAAATATGTCATTTTCCGGAAGGTATTTGTGTATTCTAAGCCATAATAATGGTATTTGTTAATAGTTATAGGTGCATTTAAGCCGTAAAAAATATGCCATTTTCCAGTAGGTATTTGTGTAAGCCATAAATATGGTGTTTGCTAATAGTTATTTATGCATTGCAAGTCATAAACATGTGTATGGTATTCAAAATAGTTATTGGTGTATTCTAAGCCATAAAGTATGTCATTTTCCAGTAGGTATGTATGTATTCTAATCCATAAATAGGGTATTTGTTAATAGTTATTTGTGTACTCTAAGCCATCAATAAGGTAATTACTAATAGTTATTTGTGTATTCTAAGCCTTAATTAAGATATTTACTAATAGTTATTTGTGTATTCTAAGCCATACATATAGCATTCTCCAAAACGTATGTGTGTGCTGTGAGCCACAATCAATGTAAACACGAGTAGTTTTTTTAATTTGTTCATGTAATCGGACAATGCATATGAAAATCTCTCGACGAAGAATTTGACAGTCACTGTTACTTATATTTGTAATCCGAACAATATATATAATATACTCCGGTAGTAGTTATCAGTATATTCTTGACAGTAAATATTCTTTATTAAGTTAATGTTTTGTGTATTCAGTATCACAAATATGATATTCCCATTGATTCAAGTATTCCAGACTATCATGTCCGTTATGTTTGTCGTTGACCCTTTTAGTGCTGAATATTCAAGATGGACAGACCCAGCAGTGTTTAACTCAGTTTAAAAGACTTAACTTTGCTACAGGAGTTTGAATGGCAAGACACCTTGATGAGAGGGTTTCTCTAGGAGCCCTCTGATCTGGGTCTGAACTGCTTGCAAATGCCGATGCATTCGTTTCAAGCATTCAAAGGGATAAACATTGTTTATTCTTGGAGTGATTTGCTTACGAGGACCATACATATTTAATCGTAGAATTAGTCTGTGAATTATGATTCTCATTGAAGCAAGCCAATGTATGATCTACCCTGGTCTTTGCGTTTCTGGTAATAATGTATCTGTCGTTTACCACGAAATGGACAATGAAAGTGAACTGTTCATTTAGCCCTTTCCGTGATAATCCCGGTATTTGTACGAATTATCAAGCAAAGTAGCTCCAGATCAGACATTTTCTATTAGTGTGGTCTGATCAGAGTCTGCTCGTATGTTACAGAACGGTTCTGTACATTTCCTAACAGAAGTTTTAATACACACTTTCAATTAAATGGTATGCGACCATTGCATGAATAATCACCAAGTAGAGGGTTAAAACATATAAATACTACACATATGCCATTGACTACAAAGGCAGTACATTTGTCTACAGTAGAACCTGTCTGAAGCGGCCTTTAAAAAGAAGTCTAAATCTCTATTTCTAAAACAGGCTGTAACTTAATGCAGGACCCTGCATTAAGCAACCACCTGTTTTAAGACGTCTACTATGTTAAATAAATAAATGACGACTTAAGACAGGTTCTACTGTAATACTAATACAGTAACACTTGTCTAAAGCGACAATCCAAACGAAGTCTGATTCAGAGGGTTTACGACACGTGGTAGCTTAACCCATTCCCGCATAGTCTATTTTTAGACCAAACATTTTTGAATAAGTCTATCGAAAAGGAGTATTAACGAGAGGAAATGATTTGTTTTAGATTTTTGTAGTATTGAAACCATTGTGAATAGTAGAGCATTTGCTCTTATGGAGCAAATACTCTATTTAGCACAATTGTTTCAAAAAGTGACTTAAATTACAGATACGTCAATATGACGGAACGAATTAATGCAGAATGGAGGTTATGCACAAAGCCTCTCCAGGAGCTTTCTGCATTACATTCGTCCTGCATTCAACCACCACCACCTATTATATACCCTTATGTTTATTCATTATATTGCTAAAGACAGGCTCTACTGTACTTACAAGCAAGACGCATGATGTAAAATACCCACATTTAGGATTGTAAGTCTGAGGTATTTAGGGTAATGTTTAGCGGTTGTGACAGTTATATTTGATACTAGTCCTTTTAGGAGTTAAATGTAATTACAGTTGTCAGTTAACAGGACATGAAGTGTGTGGATGTACAGAAAAATAATTGGTATGACAACAAACAGTCTGTCCTTAAGGCATTTGATAACACAATGCTGTGTTGCAAGGGCCAATATAAATCAGACAGCACTAAACTTACTCGTACATTACCAGGCGTTGGATGTTGGTAATATATAATAGTAGAGTCTCGCTAAAGCGACCACATCGTTTATTAACACACGGAGTATGTAAATGCAGGTGGTGGCATTTTACAGCGTAAAATTATTTCAGAAATCTCCTATAGGACATTTCTGCATAAGTTTTTTTCCTGTATGAAGCTACTACCTGTTTTACAAATCCAGAAATAGGTTTTTAAGTGGCCTTTTTAGAGTGTCTGTACTGTACAGTAGGACCCCTCTAAACCGAACGTTAGTTTTAGTATCGATATCGGTCTTGGAGACAGGTGACAGCTTAATGCAAGGTGAAAGTTATGCAGAAAGCTCCTAAAGGAGCTTTCTGCATGACTTTCATCATGCAGTAAGCTGCCACCTGTCTAAAAGTATATAAATTCGTTTCAACTAGAATTCCGGTTTAGAGGGATTTTACCGTATATGTAAATATAACATTATGCAGAAATAAAGCTCGGCACATATACATGTAATTAATATTTAGCCTGCTGTGGGTGGATGAGTGATAACCTATACAACTCGGCGTCTCATCAGGATCCAAACTGTTTGATACTCTGACCTTGTGGACAAGAAGTACAAGACGAATCAACTGTGACAACTAATGTCCAGGACCATTTCTACCAACAACAGTTTGTTAAGCAGGCTGAAGGTTACACAACAGTGTGACAGCATTCTCTATGTCCAGTGATGGGTTTAGTGTGAACTGAGTAGTCACATTTTGTATTGGGTTAATCCTTTACTCCATAAACACGCCTTTGTACGCCTTTGCAAACAGATTAGACCCATATCAGACGGCTCCTATTGGATCAGTGTCTACTCTGTTTTCTTATTAAATCTTATAGATACGAGTGTACAGTTTCGCCATGGCCGAGATTTCTTAGGCACATGTACCATTATAGAAATTAATGTAATAAATACTCAAATTGCAATTATTTCTTACATGAATATTCATGAGGTAAACGGTTAACTAGATAAGTTTGAAATCATCTTTATTTTTTCCCATTAAATGTGGAAAAATAGTCAAACAGGGAGAGCCACACACGAAATGACACCGCACCAAATACCATCAAACAAGAAACGGCAAATCACTCCAAGAATAAACAATGTTTATCCCTTTGAATGCTTGAAACGAATGCATCGGCATTTGCAAACCTTATTTTCACTGTGAAAACAAAAATGTGAGCTCAGATTTTGATCTAGTGCAATTTTGACTATTTCCGATTCGATTAAGCATTTGAGAAACTATAAGCGAGTGTCAAACAGAGTGGTTCCTGATGAGACGCCGAGTTACTCGGTATCCAGTCTGGATCCAAACAGTTTGCAAATGTGAGTCAGGTCGAGGATATAATTGTAACTTTTCATTTGGATCTCCTCACGTAGATCTTGTTAATGAGTAATAGACACAATCCAAGAATGAAATACATATATCTCCTTCTGGAGCTGAAGCGTCCCTATTTACTTGAAAACTAACGACAAACCTGATCAAGAATAGAACGAAACCATCTTTGTGAAAATACAAATAATTTTAATCGAATTGGAATATAATCTGTCTTAACAGTATACCTAATAATGTTGCATATTTATTCACCCACAACCAGAGAAGATCCAGATCAGAAGACTGCTACATGAGCTGTTCAATCAGGGTCTGATCTGTTTACTTATGGCATATATCCAATTCAAAAGTTCTTGCCATAGTCAAAGGTGCCTGGTTCATAATGCCATGATAAAACATCAGCTACATGTAATTAATATTCATATAGTTTTTTCATGAATATACGCCAGGTCAATAATTAAGCTGTTTTGATTCTAATTCGGAAAAACATATGACAATCCACGTATATTTCTTCCATCATGGATGATGATGATGATGATGATGTTCGTCCATCGCTAGACGAAGATGACCGTGGATGAAACGTATAGAGGTTTAGACGTTTTAACCCTTTTCTCCATGAATATCCATGTAAGAAATAATCAGATTATTAGCAGGTTATAATAGCACATAGACACAGGAATACATGGCCGTGGCAGAAACTGAAGAACCAAATATATATCACTTCATAAGCAAACAGAGCAGACCCTGATCAGACGGCCCCTATAGGGGCCATCTGATCTGGGTCTACTCTGTTTGCAAATGCGTAGAAAGGCGTAGAAATTAGTATTTATGGAGAAATGGGTTTATGTGTCGCTTCGTATCATTTTGATCCTTGCTGCTATTAAGTTATTATCAGGAATCGTCGGCAATCCTATTGACGCCAGAGGATGTGACTTTACTGTTTAGATGGTGCAAGGCAATGGACATCAGACCCTAGTTTCGCCCCAAGTAATTGCCCATCTTTATCTTTAAAAATGAAGACATTTAACGTTTACGTTTTGAACAAGCTTTGTTGAACCGCAAATTTCACGCCACCCATTTTTCACACGTGTGAAATTTGCGGCCCCAATTTTCACATAATTTGTGAAAATTGCGTTTTGTTCCTATACCCCCCTTCAAAGCGCGACGCATTTTTCACATATGTGAAAAATGCGTCGAGACGATGTTCTAAATTATTCACTTCAAAACACGCGACCCAATTTTCACACGTGAGAATATATTGAAGTTGACAAATGTCTTTGGTCATTTCAGTTATAGACCAAGGTCGCAGGGATCGAAATGCCAGATTTGTATTACAATTCAGAAGTTGATTTGGGTGCTTACTCAATATACTTATTTGATTAAAATATAATTATGGGTCACGTGGGAAAAACGTATTTGGAGTTCCTTGTTAATCCTTTAGCGTCCACATATTTAATATGCATTATGATTGTGTCTGCATTTGATGCCCCCGTATTGGCGCACATCTTGTTGCCGCTGTACATAGTGTCGCCGGCGACCATCTCTGCTGAAACAAATGGAACATATTGTCGACGGCATTAATATGTGCCGAAGTTTTCGGCACATTTTAATGCTGAACTGCACAAATTGTCGCCGGCGACAATATGTGACGACGGTTATGGTGCTGTTTAAGGGTATTTCTGCCGACAAAATGTCAAACGCCTTTAACGACGAACAAATTGACGACAGAGAACATACATATGGATGAAACGACAAACAGCCGGACGGATATGTGACCCTGTCAAAACAGTTGACAGAACAGAACAGAACAGAACAGATCCTTTATTTTCGTCACAGTTTACATAAAAGTAACAACATGGGAGCTTATAGAGGAAAACATAAATAACAAAGAATAAAACCAAACCTTAAGAATATTAATGTAGTGTACTGAGCGTCTCGGATAACCGCGTCACCGAACCCCCGGCGACACTTGCCCGGTCCACCCAACGAAACCCGAAACCCACCCCAACAGCCCCAGGGCAGAAGACGAACCCAGAGGCCAAACCCAACCCGAACCCGACAACAGGCGCAAACCCCCACCAACCCCCACTGCAAAGAAATCTCCGAGCGAGCGATCCCCACAATGGGGGTCAACGAGGAAAAACCGCGCCCGCTGCCAGATCCCAGCGAAATCCCGCCCCAGAGCCCGCCCCGCCCCGAGACGGCCGAGGCGAGCCCGATCGCGGGTGGACACAATACAGAGCTTTTGATTATCATTGGCACAATTACACGGTTGTATCGTAAACCACCGACTGCTATAATTTTGATTTCCCGTCAAACGACAATATGACAGTGGCGTAACCCTTGTGCACGTATTGTCGCCGGTGCCGACAACTTCGGCACATACTGTCGCCGGCGACAATATATGCCGCTTGTTTTGACATACATTGTTGCCGGCGACAATATGTACACCGTCGATAGTTCTTATAGTTTGACATCATTATGTTCCTTGTGAAAAGGATTATTTCAGTTACCATACTTCGTCTTTTACCTGTTTTTTTTTAATCTTTACTTTAGCATTGTCGGAAATCGCAGGCCCACCGAAATTATTGTGTTTCGCAAACACATCTTGTTTGTGAGAATGCCAAATCTCTTGGGAGAAAAGAATGTGGATGTCAAACAATTTGAATCACAGATCTCACACCAAGTCACTCGGCATTTGACCTTAAACTGTTTGCAGACGTCATCAAGTCCATAACATCTTAAGGGATATGACTAAAAGTTACCTGAATTCCGAATTACTAAAATATGCAGCATAAGTACTATAAAAATAAAAGCAATGCATAGATATTAGTTTAATGTTTAATTGTATGGACAATGTGTCACAATGTAAAGTAGCAATAAAAATCCAATAGAGCGATCGACTAACGAAGTGACATGCAGCGACTCTCATAACCTCGAAATCATCTGAACCCTTGATTATATTTTCGAAATTGGCGATGGGCGGTTTTTCAATAAACAATAAGACAACAAATGCACATATGCTGTTTTCCTTGTGTAAAATGAATACGGGCATCGAAAGCAGTACGGAACCAAGTGAGACGCCGATTCGATGTAAGCAAGAGTTCGACTTATTCCAGTTCGAAGTAACGTGAGTCAACTGCACATAATGCATCAAAACTTAACCCTTTTCACACTGATTTAATATTCGTCAGCCCAAAATCACGGCTACTCATATTTCGAATATCAACTGATTTGCTCAATTTTAGGAAGCTATTGGCTGGGTATTAAGCAGCAAATGAGACCAAAGTTACTTGGCGTCTCATCTGCAGTAAAGCGGCACGGTCGCACTTAGCGTGATAAAGGTTAAAATATTATTTTCAAAATACATGTAAAATGAAATCTGCCCACAACGATTATTCAAATGAACAAAGGTAATGCAGAACGTTCATGGCTCCCATGTTCTGCAATAGTTCCGACCTGTACCAAGCGGTCACCTGTCTAATAAGGCTCATTTACAGTACTGTGAACGTGTTTGTCGTCATGATAAACCATACTTATACTCATGATATACAATATACATACGATACACTTACGCATGATATACGATATGTGCGATTCCGAAATTAGCATTACCTAAAAAGAAAGAATGAATTGTCAAAGAAAAGTAGTCGATCTTTCATTCCTTAAGGTACAGTAAAACCTCTCTTAACCGGACGTTAATTTTAGTATAAATATCGGTCTTGGAGACAGGTGACAGCTTAATGCAGGATGGAAGTCATGCAGAAAGCTCCTAGAGGAGCTTTCTGCATGACTTTCATCCTGCATTAAGCAGTCACCTGCCTCTACTATCTAAATGTTCCTCTACTAGAATTCCGGTTAAGAGAGGTTTTACTGTAATACATATACATAAAACTGCATTACAAAAACATTATTCAAATATCCCATATAAAATGGCTAAAGTATCATCCATAATTGTTGTTTGATATACGATATGCGATATACGCATGGTAAATATATGCACGCTATACGGTATACGCACGATATACGCTAAAATTGACGACAAATACGTTCACGGTACTGTATGTCTTCCTCACCAGTGCATACTCTGTTTTCTCTTCTGCCATTACAAACACTGTAGACCTGGATCAGAAGCCGCATTTTCAAAGCGGCGGACGATCTGTATCTACACTGTTTGTAACATCTTACAGTTGCTTTTCACACAGATGCGCTGATTTTTATCAAACGAGTTAAGTTTACCCGGAATTTCGGGTTAGTTTATCTCGTTCGATAAAAAATGTCAACAATATCATACCAATCGAACTGGCAGGCACGGAGTCTTAGCCAGGCGTTTGCCCATT
Organism: Azorinus chamasolen; assembly: GCA_963576725.1. Lineage (NCBI taxonomy): Eukaryota > Metazoa > Mollusca > Bivalvia > Cardiida > Solecurtidae > Azorinus > Azorinus chamasolen. Next base: position 93,529,917 of record OY755242.1, read on the forward strand.
TCTTTTCTTTAATAGTGTTCTTGATTTCTGGGATTACGCCGCTGTTTCTGCCTAGCTTTCGAAGTAAGTAGCGCACGCTAACTGGGTTAGGAACATTGTAAAGTAAATCAGGGGATATGTAAATCCGCGGTCTTGGAAGTTTCATTCTGTTAAAAAGGTCTACAAAATGCCTATCCACCTGCTCTAGGACAAATCTCATCGCTGGATTTCGTTCTATGACTTCAGATATAATTCTTTCCTGTACAAGTACTGGTAAAAGCATAAATGGAAAATGGGCCTCCCTTTTCTTCCTACTTAGTCGCCTTTCTTTGATAAGTAGAGCACGCTGAGCCCGCAACGAATCCGAATCCATTGAAGGCTCTGGTGCCGGACTCTTTTCAGGTAATGATGTTGGGCTCTGAGCCGGTTCAAATTCAGAGTCCGATGACGGATCTGATGCCAGGCGCCTTTCATGTAATGGTGTGGAACTCTGAGCCGGTTCCGAGTCCGAGTCTGAGTTCGATGGTGGTTCTGATGCTAAGTTCCTTTCATGTAATGAGCTTGGGCTCTGATCCTGTTCCGAGTCCGAGTCCGATGGCAATGATGTTGGGCTCTGAGCCGGTTCAAATTCAGAGTCCGATGACGGATCTGATGCCAGGCGCCTTTCATGTAATGATGTGGAACTCTGAGCCGGTTCCGAGTCCGAGTTCGATGGCGGTTCTGATGCCAAGTTCCTTTCATGTAATGAGCTTGGGCTCTGATCCTGGTCCGAGTCCGATGGCAATGATGTTGGGCTCTGAGCCGGTTCAAATTCAGAGTCCGATGGCGGTTCTGATGCCGGGTTCCCTTCAGGTAATGAGCTGGGGCTCTGAGCCGGTTCTGACTCAGAGTCCGAAGGTGGTTCTGATGTCGGGCTCCTTTGAGGTAATGAGCTCGGGCTCTGAGCCGGTTCCAAGTCCGAAATCAATGTCGATGCAGATTTTGTGTTAAGTGTTTGTTCGTCAAATGGTGACTCTAACCCTTGACCCAGACGCCCTGTTTCTTCGAGCAGTTCGATTACATTAGTTACATTAACAGATACGCTGAGGTAGTGCATTCCTTCATTTTCAGGAAAATATCCGAGAGTGATAAGGGGAAGGTTCAAGTCATAGTTTCCATCATTTGACACTATGGTAGAATGCTCAGCCCCAGCTGAATATATTACGAGGCACTGCATGTTGTATTCGCGCATAAGGGCAATTAACGCCAAATTATCGCCATAGGATCCATCCCGTGACATTTGCTGTACGTAGTCGCAAAATCTGTATCCGTAAACGAACTTTTCATAGAACAATAGATTCTTTTCAAGATGTTCTACCGCTTCTTTCCGCAGACAAGATTGCTTGCAATTCAAATAACAGCTCAATTTGCAGTGACTTTCGTGGATTTCGGCATAAGCAGAAGTTCGACTGACCCAAGTTCGAGATAACGAGGGTCGACTCAGGGGATATTACTGTCATAAATATAATTCAGGGACAAAGCTACCCTATCCGATACTAATTCAATGTCCTGATGTCTGTTTAAGATCTCTCGTATCAACAATAGCAAAACCATCTATTGACATATATGTGAAAAATGCGTTGGTATTAGTAGGTCTTCAAAAAATGGGGTTAAAGTGCTACCGCATTTTTCACAGCAGGGTTTTGTGAAAAATGGGGCCCCATTTTTCACATATGTGAAAAATGGCGCCGCAAATTTCACGCGTGTGATAAATGCGTCAACCCATTTTTCACACGTGTGAAAAATGGGTGGCGTGAAATTTGCGGTTCAACAAAGCTTGCCAGTAACTTATGAAAAATAAATATTTGGGTGCATTATTTGCTCATTTACTCAAGGGTATTTCTTGCTTTAAAATTCTCTTAAAAACTGTGTCAATTATTGTATATCAGCATAATATCATAGTGTTTTGCTCGTTTAGCATTCCCTGGATAACTGGTTTATGACAATCTTCCCATAAAATGACGATACATGTTACATATGCTGTTTATCAGGACTATTAGTCTTAGTTTAAGACGATATGTGAAGCCAATTGTTGTGAGGTTGATATGAATTCTTGGCGTGTGATCAAACTATCAAATAGCTGCAAATAAACCAAATCATAAAGCGAGAGAAGTAACAAAGGCAGTTCCTGTACAAAGAAATACCCTGTAAACTATACAAGGATGTACCTTCTGAACACTATTACATTATACTGTACAGTTTCCAAAATGCATGTTTATTCTACTTCGTTTCAAAACATTTGCCAGAGTTTCGCTTGGAATTGTTTTAAGACGCAAGATTACTTAATGTAGACTTTCTTGCAAGATTATAACGAATTCATCTAAAGTGTCCAACCCTTTCCCCCATGAATATGTTTACTAGAATTACTGGCTTCATAAATATTCATTACCTGAAAATGTATTTCGGTCAGTGAATTGGATTCCTTTGCCGTTTCTGAAATCTTAGAACCAGATCTATACCATTCCACCTGCCAATAAAGTAGACTCTTAACAGACATTTGTGCTTAATTGGTTTGCAAAGGTTCCAACAGTCGTCTATAAGGGGAGCTTAGAAATGCAGACTGCAACAGAATCTTTCTAATCGAACACTTGATGAATATGCATGGGCGTCTTAACTCTCTGCACGCTAAGTAATTTTCCGTCTGCAACAATTGTCGTCTGCTTTCATTCTCAAAATAAACGTTCTCTCATTTCTTTGCAAAAATATGGTCAAGATGACAAACAGTTTGGATCCTGACGAGACGCCGAATTATGCGGCGTCTCATCTGGATCCAAACTGTTTGCATAGGTAATCAAGTTTCGCCGCTAGCGTGCAAAGATTTAGATTCGAGTCCTTCTTTTCATATTACCACTATGTAAAAAAATTAATATTCATATAGGGATTATTTCATCTTATACGAATATTGATAAAATATATTGATTCAGACACTGACGTTTTCTTAACTACGCGAGTACAGTAAAACATCTCTATAACGTCCACTAAAAACTCCTAATGTCCAACTAACCAATCCAAGTTTTCGTCTCTCGCAAACGTAATACCTATGTGCATGTCCTAGTACATACGAAAAACTTAAAAGGAATCATATTACAAAACTAGTTGATGCCGAAATTGAACATTGACCCGTTATTAACAAAAAGTCTGACTGAATTTAGTCATTAATTAACCCTTATCATATTATCAGATGTGTGTCTGATCAGACTCTGATTTGTTTCTATCTTTAATGACTTCCGATTCATTCAAGCTTTGGAGAAACTAGTGACCGTGTGTCAAACAGTTTGGATCCTGATCCGGCGCATATTTACTCGGGGTCTCATTTGGATCCAAGCTATTTTCAAATGTCAGTCAGATGGCGCTTAACATGATGAGAGTTAAAAGGTATCAGCAGTTTCATATGTTGGCAGAAATAGATCCAATTACATTTGGAATACTTTGGATAATAACGTTCAGTAAAATATATCTTAACCTTTAGCCTGCTTAGCAAATTATTTTTGCAGAATTTTCCACCTCCTACAGTCTCAATATTCAAGCTATAATCAATTTGTCTACTAAATGCAATCAGGATGTCAAACAGTTGGATCCTGATGAGACCCCGAGTTACTCCAGACTGCTTGCAAAGGTGTTCACCCATCCGCCCAGAGCAGGCTAAAGGTTAAACGATCACTATAAATAGGTAGATGGTGGCCATTTTATCTGATACAGACGTCTTCTGACTCCTTTACAAACAGAGTAGACCCAGAACCGTCAGACCAGTGTCTACTCTGTTTGATTGTGGAATTATATTTATGGATCTGATTCTATAGCTCTGCCATGGACAAACAATTCAAGTGTTCAAATGACATTATAAAAATTGAGCTAATACATATTCATGATGGCATTATTTCTTGCATGAATATTCATGAGTTAAAGGTTTAACTATCCACTGTAGAGAGTTTCTACTGTAAACAGACATTGTAAACAGACATTGTAAACATCGTCATTATTGTGGTGTACACTATCTCATCCATAGCTCAGGAAATTCCCAGAAGAACTGAGAACACAAGTACCGTGAATCGAAAGGCTGGGCGAACCTCATCCCCGATATTTATGGGTGTTTTATTGTCTGCGATACTGTGTTTTCCCAATCAATGAAAACAATGAAACATGAGTATCATGCTTCCACGAACTCTTCTGAATGGCATTCACTGCCATTTGCAAACAGTGTAGACCCAGATCAGAGGGCTCCTAGGGGAGCCCTCTGATCAGGGTCTGCACTGTTTGTCATTCAAAATCCGCTAGCAAGATTAAGCATTTCGATACTTAGTTGACTGTATAGTTAAAAGCTGATGGACTTTTCCACTCTGGCTATTCTGCATTGAAAGAGTTAACAATATGGACGAATGCATGACAACAATGAAAACTGCTTGGACTCGTTTACTCCCGTGGACTCTTTTATAATTGGTACACGCGTAAATACCTAGTGTAGACCATGATCAGGATGCTACTGAAGGACAATTACATCCATACAGTCTTAGTCTACTGATTGTAAATCAGATCCCTCGAAAGCGACCGCTTGAAGAGTATACAGTATGACCCCTCTAAACCGGTATAAAGCAGCCACCTGCCAAAAGGTATCTAAATTCTTTTCTACTAGAATTCCGTTTTAGAGGGGCTTTACTACACTACAGTAAAACATCTCTAATGCGGCAAGCAAATGAGACATGCATTTGTGTCACAGAGGAGGGTAGTAGCTTAATGCAGTATGAAAATTATACAGATAGCTCATGCAGTTATACGAGCGTTCTGCATTGCTTTCGTCTGGCATTAAGTACATAACTGTTTTTTAATCAATATTCACAATAAACCCCTTCTAAACCGGAATTCTAGTAAAGAATAATTTAGATACTTTTAGACAGGTGTCTGCTTAATGCAGAGAGAAGTCATGCAGAAAGCGCACAGGGGAACTTTCTGCACGCCTTTCACCCTGCATTAAGCTGCCACCTGTCCCCAAGACCGATATTTATACTAACTGTAACGTCCGGTTTGGAGGGGTTATACTATAGTATATACATATATTCAACAAAACCATTCGCTTCAATGCTCAAAGAGCACGTGTCTTCCATTTCTTTTCGAGCACAGTCTGAGACTTAGATGTCGAATAACTGCAGCTCAAAGACCAAATGTTTCCAAATTATATTACAAACTATCTCGATAATCGGAAAAGTTAACCCATTTATTCGCACATCACAGGAAAACCCGCCGAGATCTACTTTGGAACCAATCCAATTTTCATGTGGAAAGGGGGCAATGCAAACAAGACATTTGCTGGAATAAACAAATGACAATGATTGGTTCAGCAAACAGTGTATATCCTGATCAGAGAGTTCGTTCTGGAGCCCTCTGGGTCCATGCTTATAAAGCTTTTAGTTGAGTCTGAGTTTCGTTCTCAAGCTTTTGATTGGTCAGATTTGAGTTCTCAAGCTTTTGATTGGTCAAATCTGACCAATCAAAAACTTGAGAACGAACTCAGACTCAACTAAAAGTTTTATAAGCATGGACCCAGATCTAGGTCTACACTGTTTGCATATGTCATGTTTAAGGAACAAACACTGAGCACCTGATCATTATATATATTCGACTATCTGGTGTTTAAAGGGGAAGACTCTACATTCAACGCGTTTCCAAAATACCTAAAATATACAAAACTCGGTAGGTCATCGGCAAAACGCGGAAATTTTGAATGGAAAAGGTCGATAATACTTTATTGTAGAACAAACATTATAAGTATTGATGAAATCGGTTCATTTTGTATCACAGGGGAATTTGTCGATATAAGTTCAAATTTGACAATCTTCATAATAATGATTGAGCATAACAAATACTAAGTTTTATAATATTATTAAAAAATATGCGTTCGTTGTAGGGACTTCCCACTGGCACTGGATCGAAAAAGACTATAGTTTATTTATAGCAACTAGTACATTAATACACTATGATATGATATAACTATTATATTACACAACTATAGTTTATTTCGATCAAGTGCCAGTGGGACTTCCTCTTTAAATAACAAAGAAGAAATACTGACATCATGAATATTTATAAGATGAAATCTTATAAATGCATATAAAATAGAAAATGTAAAGCCAGAAACTATAGAGTAAGGTCTATATATAATTCTAAGAATCAGTTCAAATGTTTTGTCAAGTGGTATGACGTCATTCAAGTCACGTTAACGTGAATGTGAACCATTCATGTTACTCACGGAGGCGCGACATAAATGATGTCATACGACTTGAAACACGCCTTGATTTGTTTCTTGTTTTCACTCCAAATCGACGGGGTTGTATTCCTATTTACACAATGTTTCTATTATTTTGAAACGACAATAAAAAGTTGTGGAACTTACGACAAGAATATGCTTCCGTAGGTGCCTTTTATTTTCCGGAATGTCTGTGTAATTCAATGACGCATGTATTCTCAACCAGTTAACTCTCCCACTGCCAAATAATACCGTCTGTAAATTTTGTCGTCTTCTCAGTTTTTATTTATGATTTTCTTCTTCAGCATAATCATAATTATTAGCATCAAATAGATTGGACCCCGATGAGACGCCGAGTTACTCGGCATCTCATCTGGATCCAAACTGTTTGCATAGGTACTCACAGGTGCGATATTAGTAACGAACGAGTTAATTAAAGCAAGTTAGAGCCACCTCTCGGAAGAAAACACAACTACGGGAGCTTTACTGCAGGCCCTTCTTTTGGGCTTGATAACCCGTTTACGACATTTGAAAAGTACTTAGAACCCCTCTAATGCGACCACTTAAAAATAATTAAAGCTGTCTTTATAAAGCAGGTGGTTGCTTAATGCAGGACGAAAGTTATGCAGAAAGCTACCACCTGCCTCTGCCACCCAGAATTATGCCCCTTTTTGGTGGCCGCAGTAGAGAAGTTTACTGTAAAAGTGATACAGTGCTCCCTCTCTACAACGACTGCTCCCTCTCTACAACGACACCCTTTGGGATACGAAGATTGCATGTGTTGTTCAGAGGGAGTTGTTATAGGGAGGGAAAATCAAACATAATTAGCTTGCTTACAGATCCCCAGATAAGGTGTATTTCGAGAACTAAAACCGTTATGCCTCCATCAAACCCTATGTTGTGACCACTCTTTAGAATCGTCACTTCATCAACCCCTATGTTGTGACCACTCTTTAGAATCGTCACTTTGTGACGATTCTAAAGAGTGGTCACAACATAGGGTTTGATGGAGGCATAAAGAAAATACGATGGAAAAAAGTTGTTTCTGGAGCCTTGTTGTTTCGGAAACGGTGACATGCGTTGTTGTAAGGAGGGAATCGTTATTGAGAGGGCCGTTGTAGGGAGGTAACACTGTATGATTTAACCCTTAATGTCCGGGGCCGAGTATATAACATCAGTGCAGACCCAGATAAAAAGCCTCCTGTGGGAGCCTTTGGTCAGGGTCTGCACTCATGTTCGTCAGTGATAAATATTGATACACCTGTTTATTTAGTTAATATTCAGAAGGGGTCAGTTTCTAAATAATAATTCGACAGACTAAGAGTTAAAGATACATTTGAATCTGATTTATAATAGGTGCAGAAAGCATTATTGTTCTGTACATGAATTAATACACCATGTTTAGCTTGTTTGTAAATGATATATTAATTCATGTTACTGTCTTACTTTAACCCATTCCCTCCTAGACTATTTTTAGACACAAACTCTTTGAAGAAATCTATTGAAATGGAGTATTTACAAAAGAAAGGGTAAAGTTATGAATTGTGTAGTTTTGAAACGATTGCTCCTATGGAGCAAATGCTCTATTTATCACAATCGTTTCAAACAATGACTTTTATAGAGGCGTTAAAAGGCATCAATAGGAGGAAATGAGTTAACCCTTTCCTCCATAAATACGCCTTTCTACGCCTCTGTAATAACCACTTCTTGAAATCATTGTGATAAATAGAGCATTTGCTCCTATAGGAGCAATTGCTCTATTTATCATAATGGTTTCAAACTTCAAAATTCTAAAATTTTACTTTTCTCTAGTAAATGGTCCTTTTGGGTAGATTCATTCAAAGAGGTTGAGTCTAAAAATAGCCTATGGAGGAAAAGGTTAAACTGTATTAACACTTTACTCCTTGAATATTTATGTAAGAGATAATGACATCATGAAGATTAAATGAACTGTTATAATACAACATGGACACATGAAACGTTGGCCATGGCAGAAGCTGTGCGAGCAAGCAGAGCAGACCCAGACCACACGGTTCCTACAGGAGCCTTCTGATTTGGGTCCTCCTTGCTTGCAAATGCATAGAAAATCGTATTTATGGAGTAAAGGGTTAACTTAATCCTTAATCACATGCATATTTAGTTAGAAATAATAACTGTATGAATATTAACCAACTGAGTTGTGGATAGTGCATGATAGAAACAGTAGAACTATATCTATATAATATCATAACATGAAGCAGCAGAGCAGACCCTGATCAGAGGACTCCTACAGGAGCCGTCTGACCTAGGTCTATTCTATTTTCAAATACCTGAAATTCCGTTTCTATGAGAATAGGGTTAGGCGACCACTTACTGTTTAAATGTGTTAATCTTCAAAGGCAAGTGGTTTTAATGACAAAACTAATGTACATGTAGAAAGCTCTTTCTGCATTACTGTTGCAAAACGTTAAGTTACAAGTACCTTAAAACCACTGAACTGGAAGTATTGTTTATGGTCGCTAGTGACAGGAGTTACCTTGTATCAACATACATGTTGATATTAACCCACTCCCCCATAGTTTATTTTTGGATCCAACCACTTTAATCAAATCTACTCAAAAGTAGCATTAACTAGAGAAAAGGAAAACATTCAGAATTTTGTAGTTTGAAACCATTCTGATCAATAGAGCATTTGCTCCTATAGGAGCAAATGCTCTATATATCACAATGGTTTCAACAGGTGATTTTGCAGAGGCGTAGAAAGAGTATTTATGGAGGAAAGGGTTAACGCTTCTTCACACATTTGCAAACAGAGTAGACACAGATCAGACAGTTTCTGAAGGAGCCGTCTGACCAGGGTCTGCTGTTTGCCTATGAAATTGTAATAGATCTAACTCCACAGTTCTACCAATACATATACAAAATATCATGTGTACATTTACCATTGTAAAACTTTAGCTAATAAATATTCGTGGTGTCATTATTTCTTACGTGAATATTTAACAAGAAAGGGGTTAAAGGATATAGATGTTGATATTACCACTCGAAACCAGCAGTGCCTTTTAAAACTATAGTATGCATTTTCATGTATAATTTGACAAATGTAAAATCGATGATTTTATCATGGAACTATTACATTTCACGGAATGCGGACAAATATTCATGAATTTGATTAACCCTCCTCGTGCAGAATAAATATAATGACTTCTAACACTCTGATCTGCTGAACCCTTTTATTGACTTCCAATTCGTTCAAACTTTGTGAAAATTATTGACAGTGTGTCAAACAGCTTTGATCCTGAAGAGACACCGAGTTCATCGGCGTCATATCTGGATCCAAACTGTTTGCAAATGCAAGTCAAGATTCGCTTAGAATGAGAAGAGTTATATTCCTCAGGGTTTGTGAAAGTGCTTGTCGGCTTAATCACGCGGAAGTGACAGATTAGCAATTGTCAACTGCTTAATTAGAAAAGGCTCCACACTTTGTTTCCCCACTGCAATGTTAATAAAATAACTCTGGAATTGAGATACGCTCGTATAATATTGGTCTTCTTTAAACCTTAGCCTGCTAAGAAAATTATTTTTTTCAGAATATTTCACCTACTATATTTTCAAATTTCAAGTTATAACCAATTTGTCTACCAAAATTCAATCAGGGTGACAAACAGTTTGGATCCTGATGAGAGGCCGAGTTACTCGGCGTCTCATCTGGATCCAAACTGTTTGCATAGGTATTCATTAATCTGCCCATAGCAGGCTAAAGGTTAACTCTTACGCGGCTGTGAAAAAAATAATGTCAGCTCAAATTTGAGTCTGTTGATATTGTTGACTACTTCCAGTTCGGTCAAACGTTTGATAAACTACTGACCCTGTGTCAAACAGCTTGGATCCTGCTGTGACATATGGGCTCAAGCTGTTTGGAAATATGAGTCAATTCACAGCTAGCAGGATAAGGGTTAAAGCCTTTAGTATCAGTAATCAAAATGGATAAACAGTTCTGTTGCTATAAAATTAATGCCCGGAAAAGGGTGCCAAAACTTCATTTGAATCTGTCTAAATAAAAGCTGATTCACCGATTTTTTTTTATTTATCAATTTTCCGAATTGCAGTCTTTTATTCATATTATGATACTGCCGGTTTACATAATATATGTATGTCTGTATGTCTTTTACAAATCATTCAGATGCATCCGCTGTTTGAAAATAATGTCTGCTTAATCTTGGATCTCGTGCAATTTCGACTACAGTAAAACCTCTCTATAATGACCACTAAATTATATTAATCAGTTGGCATTTAGGGCAGGTGGCTACTTAAAGCAAGGTGAAAGTAAAACAGAACGCTCCTATATGAGCGTTCTGTTTTACTTTCACCTTGCTTTAAGCAGTCACCTGCCTTTAACACAAAATATTTGATGTAATTAAGTGGCCGTTATAGAGAGGTTTTATTGTACCTCTGATTCGAACCAGCTTTTGGGAAAGCATTGATCGAGTGTCAAACAGCTTGGGTCTCATAAGGATCTAGCCTGTTTGCAAATACGAGTCTGGGCGCGGTTAACGTGGGACGGGTTAATGTACTTTGATTCAGATGATATTGGTGCAGAAGAAAACTCCTAAACATTAACAATGCCGAAAAGTAGTACTGCTCTAACTCCGCTCTGTTGTAAGATCCGACTCGTTAAAGATTTTGAAACAAAACTGATCGGGTATTTAAAAGCTTAGATCCGGGCGAATTCGTTGTAAGAGTTTGCAAACTGCTTTGGCCCAGATGAATCACCGTAACTTGGCGTCTCATAAGTGTACAGTTTGTCTCTCGGATTGCATGTTTTTTGTTGTTGATTTTTTTAATTTTTAAAAAAAATGTATGTTCAAATAATGATCTGTTCAAAATTGACTACTTCCGAATCGATTAAGTTTTAACCCTTTCCCTTATACAAACGTGTTTTCACGCATTTACAAACAGGGTAGACCCAGATCAGGAGCCGTCTGATCAGGGTCTGCTCTGTTTGCTATCGGAATTTGATAGATCTGTGTCTTTACTTTCTAAAATAGCTGTAATATTCCACCTTGAATGTTTCATTATAACTATTTTTCCATGAATAGTCAGTAGGTATTGCAATTTGGAATAAACATAGAACAGGGAAAGGGTTAAACAAATATTGCCCAAGTGTCGTGACACAAGCATTTGAGAAACTATTGGCCTAGTGTCAAACAGCTTGGGTCCTGATGAGATGCCGAGCTACTCAGTTTTATATGTGGATCAAACCCGTAACAAATATGACTTTTGTCGCGGTTAGTGGTATAAGGGTAGAAGGAGGTGCCAACATTGCAGTTTTGCAGTAGATCACAATTTGTGAGCACAGGGGAGGACTGTGTTACAGATATCTGTCGCCCTTTGCATGTGTTTTGCAATACATGAAGACATCATGTTTTTTACTTTTAGCCTACTGCAAACAGACCTTGATTAGTTTTTGCAAACAGTTTAGATCCGGATGAGACGCCGAGGGATTCGTCGTCTCATTGGGATCCACACTGTTCGATGTTGAGATTTTATTTTCTTTAAGCAAACAAGAAGATATTTTAAAAAATAAATATTGAAGCAGACGACGAAATGTGCAGACGACAATTCTTGCAACAAACGAGTTTAGACAGTCTGAATAATTCATGACTAATTACGACTACAGTTGTCTAGTGTCTGTAGCTTTCTTTTTTCCAGATAAGGCTATATTAACCTTTAACATGATGGCCAGTTTGTCGTCAGAAAAACTAAATAATTACAGTTTCGAAACAGACTTTCATGCATGTTTGGCTCTTAAGCCATTAGATCTACTCCATGAATATTAAGGGAACAAAATTATGATATCATGAATATTAATTAGATAAAGTTTATAATGGCAAATTAACACAGGAATTTTGGCCATGGCAGAAACTGTAGATTCGTTATCTGTATCATTTTATACGAGTAGATCCAGATCATACGGCTCCTACAGCAGTCTTCTTATCTGTGTCTATTCTGTTTGCAAAGACGTAGAAATGCATTTGTATGGAATAAAGGGTTAAGGAGACATCAATTTACTCGGTGTTTCGTCAGGATCCAGTCAGCAGAGATAACCAGGGCTTTGCCCACAGGAGGCTAAAGGTTAAGTCTTTCTGACGCTGCCTCGACATCAATGGAGTCATACAGAGCACATTTATTTACCCAACATGCAAAGAAATTAAGGTGTTTGTATTAACATTTAAACAATTTACCCTTCTCATTCTAAGCGCGACCTGGGTCCAAGGTTATACAACTTATGAGTCTGAGATCATTTCCCAATATCTGATTGGTCAGGTACTGAGCAAGCTCAGAATCTGACCAATCAGATGCTTGAGAATGAGTTCGAACTCAAGCAAAACGGTTTATAACCTCGGGCCCTGGTTCGCATTTGCAGACAGCTTGGATTCTTCAGCTGAGACGCCGAGTAACCTGGTGGAGTCATATTGAGCGCAATTATTTACCCAATTGACAAAGAAATTAACCCTTCTCTTGCTGAATTTTAAAATACATTTCTCCTTCTTTACCCATGCCCTGTTGTATAATTACATATATCTTCACTGTGTACACGTATTTCGCAGTGCAATGACTGCTGTGGAGTGTACTGGTTGCACAATCAACTTGTAAATAGTGCAGACCCTGATGAGACAGCTCCGACAGGAGCTGACTCATCTGGGTCTTCACTATTTACAGGTAGGTATATTGACGTGAATAGCAAGCGAAGGTTTAAGATATTTCTATTGACAATTGAACAATTCAAACTTCCCATTCGAAGCGCGACCTGGTTCGCATTTGCGAACAGCTTAGATTCAGCTGAGGCGTCCAGTAACTCGGCGTTTCATCTGGAACCAGGCTGTTTGACACTACGTCAATAGATTTCTCGACTCGGCATTAGTCAAATTTTTAACTGATCTAACTAGAACTATCACTAAAGGTGATGAATACCCCCGCATAGCAGCATTGATTACAAATCCAAGTTTGTGACACCAACTACCCATGTAACAGGACCAAATGACAAAATTACTCAAAGTTCAAGTGGAGATAATTCTGTAATGCCTGCCACTAAACACAGGAAAATTGCATCTTGCCCATGCACTATTTACTTTCAAATTGAAGGAAAATGCTAAAATGACAAACATACTCAAAGTTCAGTGGGAATCATTCTAGAATGGCCTGTGGTAAACACATGCAAAGTGTGTTTTGCACATCTACCATTCGTGGTTATTATGTATACCAAATATAAATTCAATCACCTTAAACCTGAAGGGCGACACCAACTCCCCAAGTTTCATGCCAAAATGACAAAACATATTCAAAGTTCAAGGAGAGATAATGCTGCAACGCCAAGTGCGCAATACGTGAAAATGGCGTCTTGCACATCTACTATCCATGGTTATTCTGTGTACCAAATATAAACTGAATAACTTTCAGATTGAAGGAGAAGTTTGCGACACCAACTGCTCCTGTTTCATGCAAAAATGACAAAGATACTCAAAGTTCAGGGGAGATACTTCTGTAATGGCTAGCAGTAAACACATGCAAAGTACATCTTGCACATCTACCGTTCGTGGTTATAATGTATACCCAATGTAAATTCAGTCATTTTAAAACTAAAGAAGGAGTTCGCAACACCAGCTACCCATGTTCAAATGCGGACGGGTCGACCGACTGACAGCCCGCCCGACCGACCGACCGGCAGGGTAAGTCCAGTATACATAGGCTACTCAAACACGTTTGCGGGGGTATAAATATAGAATAGAAGTCAGGTATAAAATTTGGAAATGACACACGAAAGTTCACAGTAGCACCAGGGTCCATGCTTATAAAGCTTTTTAGTTGAGTCTGAGTTTGTTCTCAAGCTTTTGACAAATGCTCAAATCTGACCAATCAAAAACTTGAGAACGAACTCAGACTCTACTAAAACGTTTTATAATCATGGATACAGCAGCACAAATGAAATGCGCGCTCACATATACACACACGACCTTCATATAGCTGTCCCATGCCTGTTCCACACCGACGCCGTATTCAACCTATAAAAACTACCAAAAGTAAAATCAAACCATCATTGTGTGTGAAGAATCCTTGTGCAAAGCTTGATTCACAACCTCGTAAGACAGTACCTCTCACCTGATGCTACCAGTCCTTTGGTTAACTCTCTGGTTACATCAAAACTAGATTACTGCATCTCATTGCTGCATGGGATTTCAAAAACACATTACGAAAACGTCAAAGTGTGCAAAGAACAGCAGCCGCATCGTAACCAGGACCCCTCGATATAATCATATCACTCCGGTTTTGAAGGAACTTCGCTAGCTTCCAGTACAACATCGAATTGAATTCAAAATTCTGCCACATACGTACAAAGCCATGCACAAAGAGTCCCCATAGTACATCGTCGATATGTTTGACGTGTATGGGCCTCGCAGAGAGTTCAGCAAGACGATCGGTGTCGTTGGTTGTACCAAGAAGTCGTATTACAATACGTCGATAGAAGTTTCACGCATGCAGCTCCGAAACTTAGGAATATTCTACCGTCAGACATTAGAGACGTAAGCTCACTGGCATCCTTCAAAAGATGTCTGAAAACGCATTTCTTCAACATATTTTACTAGCGTAGCAAATAATTGTCAGTTATGATGACTGCTGCATTAGCCAAAAAACATAGAATAAACAAACAAAATCATCCATAACCTTCCATGGAATTATAGGGAATCCCCTTGCTGTTCAACATGCGAGTGTTGTGTCAGCAAGGTTTCCCTGTCCAATTACCAATGTCCATCCCTGTATCTCGGGTGTTTTGCTTATCCAGGGAGCTCAACTAGCGCCAATAATTCCTGTTAAGCTAACCTAAGTTCCTTAATTTGGCTTACCGGGGAACTGGGTCAATTAATGTATTGGCATTGAGCAGGTCAACCCTGAACCGGTTCGAGGCAGCATTGTGTGTCTCAATCATTGTCAACTGGTCTGATATTATAACTTTGCCATTTTGCATATTGAGTGTATATAATGGTTGTTTATTTGTAATGTCTGTATTGCATTGTGTAGTTTATATGCATTAGCTACA
The DNA here is from genome assembly GCA_963576725.1 of Azorinus chamasolen. Taxonomy (NCBI): domain Eukaryota; kingdom Metazoa; phylum Mollusca; class Bivalvia; order Cardiida; family Solecurtidae; genus Azorinus; species Azorinus chamasolen. The sequence continues at coordinate 93,545,249 of OY755242.1, forward strand.
CAATTGACCCATTCTGTTGTCACCTTTATATACAAAATTGAACGCCCGGTTTAGAGGTGGTTTACTGCAAACGATATTACACACCATGCGACAATAATTACAAGTTGGCTTCCTTCTAAAAGGAAGCCAAGGAGAGACCTGCAGCAGTTTTTTATCTAACATTTGCTAAATACAGGGGCCGTTTGACAATGTTTTGGCACCGGATCGTAAAACGGTTTCTATAAATAACTATTGTGCATATCAAGCAGTACGTACGTGCGTTATAATTAGAACGAAGACGGTGAATATCAAGCGCCATTGCTTAGGAGATATATAATGGTTTAATCGTTGCAAGTACATGTTGTTCTTTGAAAAAAACTAACTTTTTTTTAAATGGAATTTATCCAGTCAGCAAGCTTCTCTAGTGACGCAATAAAGGGGTGCGGATAAACTTAGGTTTCTTAGAATAGAATAGAATATATATTAGAACAGGTTTTTTAACCAACCATGGACCCTTTCGGGTTACAAATGAATGCATACTAAAATATTTATGATTAACATAATTGATATGAAACTAAAGCATGTGTATCATATCTTAGGCACATATTGGTAAATCACGTATATACAACAATACATTTTATTCATCTTGCTTCCTCGTGAAGTTCTAGATCTAAGGCACATGGACAAACCAGTCAAAGCATTGGTTTATGCATCTAGCAAACACTTCCAAGTAAGCTAGATCCTCCTATTAGTTTTCTTCCGGTAGTATCTAGAAGGTTTATTAGGTTAGTGATAATACTAGCCGTTTCTAAGGCATAATGATCCTTAACAATGTAAGTAATGTATTTCAATTTTCTGTAAATATGCATATGTTGATGGAATAACGGGAATCACCAATAGAAATATACAAATAAGAAAATAGAAAAAAAAAAACAGAGAAAACAAATATTTTTTTGGTTCAATTGGTTACGATTTATCAGTTTTATTAACTCAATCAGCTCTGTAAAATGTTTTTCTAATAAAAAAAAACAATGCTTTTGTGGCCGATTTTAGGCTGCGAATCTCATATCCGCGGATATGAGAATCATATCCGGTGTTTAGTCATACCGACTTAAATCCACCGCTGGAGAAACGCGGTTTAATAAGAATCAAGTCAGAAAGCAAATATTAATGGATAAAAAGTACATGTTTCCATTCTACTCGCATGTTAATTAGATTAAGAAGCTCTTAAAGGGGCTGGAAATGACATAGACCTAAATAATATGTTCAGCTCCATCGAGGTCAATCTAAAAATAGAAACTGAGCAGACCGTTACTCGAATTTTATACGGAATGCAAAAATGATTGCACTTTGTTCTGGGATAAAATAATCATGTCTATTTAAATTAAAATATCGACAATCTGGATTCAACTGATTCAATCACGTTTGGTTAGTGATAGTTTGACTGCGTATTTTTTATATAACCAAAACTCGAGCATTCGAATAGCCACAACTCGTCCCGTCCGGTAGACGGCGATATTCTTTTTACTATCCCAATTCAAAACTCCTTGAGATAAATTGTAAACCATCCTAGAATACGCCGACATCCAATTCCAACACTGAGGAGAGACCTGATGGTCTCTCCAATAAAGCCCGCAGTAGCGACACTGGGGACAGAACAGGCATGGAAATATATGCGCTTGCTACACTGAGAAAATAAATGTGTGCTCAAGCGCTTGGATGTTTGTTTTAACTTATTCCAAACCATCCGATCCAATTCAGTTTTGAACACCTGTTGACCAAATGTTAAACAGTGTGAATCCTGATGAGACACACAGTTACTCGGGCGTCTGATCTGTTTGCAAATGTGACAGAATGGTTAAGACTGCTGCAACGAGAAGAAAGTTGTTCACATTTTGTTTAGTTTTTAAATACAGTAAAACCCCTCTAAACCGGAATTCAAATACAGAAGGGTTTAGCTATTTTAGGCAGATGGCTGCTTAATGCAGGACGAAAGCCATGCAGAAAGCTCATACAGGAGCTTTCAACATTGTTTTCACCTACATTAAGCTGCCATAAGTCTCTATGGCCGATATTTATACTAAAATTAACGCCCGGTTTAGAGGGGTTTCACTGGGAAAAGAAAAACACGAAGATCATGTACATACATTACATTAACTCAATGTTTAACTCTCGTCGCCATGGTCAAACAGTCCAGATTATCTCGGTGTCTGATCATGGTCTGAACTATTTTACACTGAGTATAAAGCCATAAACACTTATTTGTAATGAACTTGACGACGACAAACCATCTTTGAAGCTTTAACTGTTTACTCCCCGGATAATCCTGCAAAAAATAATGGCATCATGAATATTAATTAATTGTATTTTTATAGCGACCCTATGAACAGTGGAATAATTTATCATGATAAAAATGTAGAATTAAATCTATTTTATTTCTAGAAAAAATAGAGCAAACTCTGATCTGAGTCTATTCTGTTTGCAAAGCACTAAAAGTCGTATTTATGGAGTAAAGTGTTAAGCAGACGATGGTCTTAGGAGACATTTAAGTCGATTGAGTTGATAGAAACAGCAATCCCAACGCATTGTCAATGGCAATAAAACATTCATAAATATTGAAGCCGGAATGTGTGCGCGGGCTGTTGCTTTCTAGCCATTGTACTCTAAAGTCTTTGGGGAATTTTACAGAATCATTGACAAGATAACTGAACATATAACGACGAACCTCTCTTCTTATAGATAACTGAATACAGTAGAACATGTCTTAATCGGTCATTCATTTCTTGAACATATATGTTTTAAAAAGCGGGTGGTGACTTAACCCATTACCTCATAGGCTATTTTTAGATACATCCTCTTTGAATAAATCTACCGAAAAGGAACATTAACTAGAGAAAAGGAAATGTTTAGATTAATGTGTAGTTTGAAACCATTGTGATAAATAGAGCATTTGCTCTTATAGGAGCAAATGCTCTATTTATCTCAATGGTTTCACAAAATGACTTTTATATATTGGAGCTTTCTGCATTACTTTTGACATGCTTTAAGCTACTATCTGCCTTACAGACCCATAATTAAACCTCTTTTGATAGAATGACTCATGCGACCCGGTGCAATGGGTGCATCTGTACTTAATTTTGCAAGCAGTTTGGATTCAAACTGCTTGATACACCTCTTACTGAAGCAAAAACAGTTAACAAACACATCAACCATACAATACATATTTGGTATCTTCAGTGTTCGAGGGTTTATAAACTGCATGAATGAACGTTTTTTTCATCAATACAAACCAATGACGCAGAAAAAGACGACTGTTCCTCGATATTTGCACGGCTGTCTCTGCAACAACAAGAAAAAATGTCAATATTTGCCAAATCCGTGATTAATTTTCTAATTTTCTCTCTCCGACGATCAGATCATATCCAATGGAGTGTGTTTAGCGATGTCTATTAGACGATTGACAATTACCGTATCGATTCGGTTTTGGTACAGCGTACAAGCGTTTCTGCGACTCTGTTGCGATGGCTATCTAATTTTACCTCCGCCGAAAGAGAATGTCACCAAAAGGGCGCGAGAAACTATCCTGGGATTGCGTTCGACTTGATTTCATTATGGGATTGATGCGATCTAAGACGAGAATGTTGTCTTCGATCCTCAGGGGTCGATTTTGTGTGTTAATCCCTGGAAATAAATGCTGGAAACGCGAAACGCTTCTGTTTGTTATTCAGACAAACAGGGGTGATTTAGATGGTGTGCCCGAACCTTGAGCATGCTATACTTTATTCATTTATAGTTAGAGGGATTTACGATTAGCCCTTTCCCTGTTGAATATTCATGAAAAATAATGACATCATGATTATTTTAAGCTGATTTTTAATGAGGTCATGATAACATAGGGTATTTTGGTATTGTTAGAAATTGTTGAGTAAAATGTTATTATAATTCCATAAGCAAACACAGCAGACCTACAGGGGCCGTCTGACCTGAATCTACTCTATATATGTGCAAAGGCGATAAAAGCATAAATGAGACGTATTGTGATGCCATGTCATATTGTGGAAAAGGTGTTTGTGTGAAGGAAAGGGTTAATTACGTCAACAGTTTGTGTCCAGATAAAACAAGTCACTCGGCATCTTAACCGTCCCCAAGCTGTTTGTCACTTTGGTCAGAGGTTTGAATAGAAATGGAAGAACAGTCAGTATAACCTCTTTGTATGTCGACCATTCGGTTAACAAGAATGGACTAAAGTAAAAAACAAAGCACGTGGTGGTTGCTGAACACTTTGTTCCATAAATTTATACGCCATTCTACGCCTTTGCAAACAGAGTAGACGCAGATCAGACGGCTCCTGTTGGAGCCGTCTGAACTGGGTCTGCTCTGTTTGCTTATGGGGTAATATAGATATGATTCTACAGCTTCTGTCATGGCCAAACATTACATTACATTAGCCATTATAAAAAATATTCTAATTAATGTTCATGGTGCCATTATTTCTTACATTAATACGTGTAATCGCGGAGTAAAAGGTTAACCATTTCTCTTATGAATATTCATGTAGAAATAATGACATCATGAATATTTATTAGCTGAAATTTCATTCTGGCATAAAACACAAGTTTTTATTGGTAATGGTAGAAATGCATGTGCAAGATCTATTATAATTCCACAAGCAAACCGAACAAACGTCTCCTACAAAAACAACTGTACAGTAAGATATATTATAATTGCATTAATAAACACAGCAGACCCTGGTCATGCGCCTAATGTAAAAACTGTAGAATAAGATATGTTATAGCCCATGTGCAAATAGAGCAGATCTTGCACATATGGTTTCTACGGGAGCCGTCTGATTACGGTCTACTCTGTTGCAAAGGCTGGGAAAGGACGTTATTGTTAAGGTAATCTAACCCTTTCCTTCATCTAAATGTGTTTTCGTGCATTTGCAAACAGAGTAGACCCAGATCAGACGGCTCCAACAGGAGCCGTCTGATCAGGGTCTGCTCTATTTGCCGATGGAATTTGAAAAATATATTCCTTTACTTTCTAAAATGGCTACAGTGTTCCACCTGGAACCATATTTTATTGTAACTATTTTGTCCATGAATAATCAATAGGTATTGTAATTTGAGATAAATAAATATAGAACAGGAAAAGGGTTAACGAAAGTACTGTATTACAAGAGCATGACAAAAAGCGTCTAGAGGAGCATGTACCAAGATGTCACCATTTATATATATATAAAGAGCAGAATTGTCGACAGTTTCAGCATGCTTAAGGTTGACCATTAATCGTTTACTCTATAAATATGCATTTCTAAATCTTTAAAAACAGAGTAGATCCAGATCAGACGGTTCGCGTAGGAGCTGTCTGATCAGGGTCTGCTCTGTTTGCTTATGATATAATGTAGTTGTGATTGTATAGTTTCTGTCGTGACCAAAATTTCAAGTGTTCGTGTGCCATAATAAAAAAACAGTTAACCCTTTCCTTCATTTAAACGCGTGTTCACGTATTTGCAAACAGAGTAGACCCAGATCAGACGGCTCCTATTGGAGTCGTCTGATCAGGGTCCGCTCTCTTAGCTAATGGGATTTGAAAGATTTGTTGTTTCTTTACATTCTAAATTGGCAACAATGTTCCACCTTCCATACTTCATTATAACTATTTTGTCCATGAATATTCAGAAGGTATTTGGATTAGATATAGAACAGGGAAAGGGTTAAGAACTATCTATGAGGACATTTCCGCTACGTTTAACCCATTTGCTCCCACGATCCCATATATGGGACGTAGGCAAACAATGTAGACACTGATCAGACGCCGCATAATGCGGCGTCTGATCAGAGTCTACACTGTTTGCTGAAAGGAATTTCAATATAAAACCAAACGAAATTGAAAATTTAGGTCAGGCACCACTTAGATAACAAATGGACTAATCCAATATATAAACATGGAAGAATCCACTGGGTGCAAATGGGTTAATATATCCTGACGAGACGCCAAAGTTACTCGGCGTCTACGCGGGACCCAAGCTGTTTGAAAGCGCGAGTCTGGTGGCAGTTAGCGTGAGACGGCATTATACATTGCTGGTCACGATGATGAAGCAGACGACATATTAACATTATAAAGAGTAATCGTTTATTTCAAAAGCTATCGGTCTTGTTTCCAAACGCGGAAAGTCACGTGGAAATCAGTACAGTAACCACAATAGCTGACAATATGCGTAGACAGTGGAATGAAAATAGAAAGTGCGGGGGAGAGAGAGTTGGGAAATTAACATTTAGCCTGCTGTATGAAATATTTTTATAACATCTGCTAAAATTTGGATCTGGTGCAATTTTGACTACATCTGATTTGATCAAGATTTTGAAAAACTGTTGCCAGATTGTCAAGCAGCTTCGGTCCTGCGGAAACGCCGAGATCAGTCTCATCTGAATACAAGCTGTTTGCAAATGCCTTTCGGGGAGAAGGATTGTGCACTTGAAGGAAGACACTTTTACTGACAGCATCGTGTTATAAGTTACAAAAACTATGGATTTAGATGAGACGCCGAGTAACTTGGTGTCTCATAAGCATTCAAACTTTATTGCGTACTGGTGGACATCGTAAAACAAATGAAAGAATGACTAAAATAAATGAGCGGATCTACCTTGATAACAGAGACAGGCGTTAACCGGCACAGAAGACATCAGTGATGGCGCTAACAATTAGCCCTCATCCAGCTATCCTCGACCGGGCTCGCATTTGCAAACAGACTGGATCCAGATACGATGCCGAGTAACTCGGCGTCTCATCAGAACCCACTCTGTTTGACACTCGACCAATAGTTTCTCTCCAGCTTGATCAGTTCATAAGTACATGTACTCAACATGACACCCACTCCAAATATGAACAGACAGTTGTTTCACCAATGATTAAGAGTTAAATTGATATTTGCTACCTGTTGCTGCACAAGTATGACGTCATGTATTGTTAACATAATTGTCTCTTGCAGACGTGGTGTCTGTTAAAATTCTTAAAATCAATGTCTCTTCTTCCATATTTCGTCAAAAATACAACCAGATTGTCAAACAGTTTGGATTCTGATGATGGGAACACTCATTACTGGACATCTCGTGTGGTAGCAACTTGTCTGCAGAGGTAATCAGAGGTCCAGATAAGGTTTGCAATTTCAATATTTAACCCTTTCGCTGCCGAACTCTGTCGTCTGCTAACTTTGTCGTCTGATACCAATTTTCATTCATTTGATTTTCTTCATTTTTGTTTCAAAAACATAGTAACAGTAACAAACAGTTTGGATCCTGATGAGACGCCGAGTAACTCGGCGTCTCATCTAGATCTAAACTGTTTGCCTAGATGTAATCACAGATCCGGCATTGGCAGCGAAAGGGTTAAAAAATAACTACATGTACTTCATTTCTCCACCAAACCCTATACTGTGACCACTCTTTAGAATCGTCTCTTCTGAGGTGTCGTGGTGTCGACAGAAAAGACAATATTATATCGTTTTAGTTTCTTTGTGGATATAAATCAATATCAATATCTGTAAAGCTTTACATAGATAATTTACATGTAGTAAGAAATACTCACAGAATTCATACTGATTAACTTGTGTTTTTTACAATATCCTTTTGATAATGAAAATATTCTGTCATGGTCGAAACTGTAGAATCATGTTAATATCATTTTTATTTGCGAACAGAGCAGACACTGTTCAGACGGCTCATCACTAACAGTCTGATCTGGATCTACTCTGTCTGCAAATGAGTGAAAGGGCGTCTCTATAAGGAAACGGTTAATTAAAGTAAAACATACATTTAAGACCTAGAATTAGACATCTACTTGGGGTTATCCCTTAAACTCTTTACTTTATTAATACGCCTGTCTATGCCTTTGCAAACAGAGTAGACCCTGATCAGACGGCTCCTATAGGAGCCGTCTGATATGGGTCTGCTCTGTTTGTAATTAAATATCATAGCTCTGAATATACAGTGTCTGCTTTAGCAAACGTGTCACGTGTTAATATGCCATTCTAAAAATTAATGTCAGTAATATTAATTCTATCATCATTTCTTTCATGACTATTCATGGAGCGAAGGGTTTTACTGTACAGGTACTTTACCCGTATATGGACGCGGAAATAGAGTAAATAATTGACCCCGGAAAATGTTCAGTTCAATCTTGTTCCTTTAGTAAATATATTGTTTCGTTCAGCAACATATACTAATAGATGATGACAATATCACTTTATCCAATATCACTTTATGCAGTACAGACATCTTGAGACACCTTTGCAAATTGAGTAGGCCCAGATCAGACAGTTATTGTAGGAGCCACCAGATGAGGGTCTGCTCGCATAGATATGATACGACAGTTCCTGCTATGGTCAAATAATCTTCAGTACGTATGTCAAGATAGCATTACATTTAATAAATATTCATAAAATTTCATTCATGAATATTTATCAAGTAAGTGATTAAAAACACGATGCGTGGTTGAGTCACGGTTGCTCGTCCATTGCCTAATTCATGTTGCGTAAAAAAGGACTTGATTGGTGGATGTCATTAGATAAAACTCTTAAAGGACAAATAAGGAAAGGGTGAGTCATGCTACTTTCGTTTCAACAAGCCATTGTTATCCAAGCTTTCATGAAGTATTCATCCATCCAATATACTTATTATAACAGAACAATGATAGACACAGGCAAGTACTTATTGAAATATACGTCGAAAAACTGTAAGTGTTGTCTGGTTTTGCTCATTTTAAAACTAAGCCATAGAATTCCCTAGGCGTTTGGGACGAGGAAAAGGAAACAAATCATATATTTTGACCTGAGTACGCAAGGGAGTTGTGTAAAATAAGGTTAGTGTGCTTGTGTCATTTTAAGATGGGAAGTTCAGACAGATGAAATATGTGTTGTCAGTTTTTATAGAATATTGATATTCTTATGAAAATAGGTAACAGATATAATGTACATGAGAAGTTCAGAAGAAAGTACTGTGTAATGAGGGGGGACATAGGATCAGGGTTGACACTGTTTGTCAAAATGAATATAGAATCGGTGCAGTGAAAAATAAACAACGTACGCCCTGATCATATGTAACATTTTCAATGATACTTCGTTCTTTACTGACAGGGAAATGTATGCTATCAAACGCCATGAGTTTACTGACAGGGAAATATACGTTTTCAAATGCCATTGGTTCACACTTTGCAGACATAGAAATGCACTCTATCAAACGTCATGGGTTTTAATGACAAGGGAATGTACGCTATCAAACGCCATGGGGTTTACTGGCAAGGAAAATGCACACAATCATACATCATCGGATTTAATGACAGGACCATGTACGCTACGAAATACCATGGGATTTACTGGCAAGGAAATGTACATAATCAAATGTCATGGGTTTACTGGCAGGGGAATGTATGCTATCAGTCGCCATGGGTTTACTGACAGTGAACTGTACGCAGTAAAATGGCAGGGCTTGACTGACAGAGAAATGTATGCTATCAGATGGCATGACTTTTCTGACAAGGAAATGTACCTAATCAAAAGCCAGGGGTTTGCTAACAAGGATATTATGCTATTAAGCGTCATATGTTTACTACACCATCAAACTGCATAGGTGTAGTGGTGGGGAAATGTGTGCTATCAAACGCCATGGCTTTATTGGCAGAGAATTGCACGCTACCAAACGCCATGGGTTTACTGGCAGAGAAATGTGCGCTATCAAACTGCATAGGTGTTGTGGTAGGAAAGCGTGTGCTATCAAACGTCGTGGTTTAATGGTTGGGAATGTACGCTATGAAATGGTTTGCTGACCGATTCGCCATCAAACGCAATGGGTTTACTGACAGGTACATGTACGCTATCAAGCGTCATGGGTTTACTGACAGATACAAGTACGCTGTCAAACATCATGGGTTTAATGACAGGTACATGCACGCTATCAAACGTCATGGGTTTACTGGCAAGTACATGTACGCTATCTATTGGCCGCCATCTTGAATATCATAAAATGCCCAAGGGTAACAAATCCAAAGGGTATCAATCCATATCACCCCCTTAACAATAATCAGGCAAGAAAAAAAACTATAGACCACTATGCAAGCTTCACCTTATTCTCTGCTGGACTAATCAACTGTTATGAGATTACTGGTAGGGAAATGTACGCCATGAAACGTCACTGTTTTACTATCAGGGAATTATATGCTATCAAACGTCACAGGCAGGCAACGGTCAGGAATAATAGAATCAAGCATGGGTTTTGTTAAAGACGGGGGTTTCTATACCCGAGGTTGGTCTGTTCCAGTCGGAAACGAGCTTTAGCGAGTTTCCGATAGGAACAGACCAGCCGAGGGTATAGAACCCCCCCGGCTTTAACAAAACCCATGCTTGATTATTTTTCTCGCTGATATACGCCCTAAAACCAAGTAAATTAACGAATTTTGTGAAGTACTACTTTACATTGCGTAATACGACTTCCATATCTAATAGCAACAGACTGCAGCATAAATTTAGGCGTGACACCAAAATGATGTCATCTGTTATGACAACCACAAACATTACGTTTTGGCGTAAAATATAAATGACTAAGTGACTACAAAACAACGTATTCGGTTAATTAAATAGGCTTTTAAAGTGTTTATATGATTATAGAATTTCATATTCGTGCTAATTACTTATATTAATTTCAATTCATAAGGTTGTTGCCTATAGAAATGTTGGTATAATTCTGTAAGAGTTCCTTCCATTGTATTGATTTTACCCAATCGCGCGTATGAATACACTAGTCACGGGGTGTTCCAGATAAGGATTTCTAGTACGGTTATTTTTAGTAACTCCGCTTATCTAGCACGGCTGAGAAGCGAGAAAATGTACGCTATCAAACGTTCTACGTTATCAAATGTCACTAAATTGTCAGGTCACGTTATCAAACGTCACGGATTGTGAAATCAAACGGCGCGAGCTTACTGTCAGGGAATTGTACGCTACTAAACGTCATGGGCCGGTACATGAACACTAATATACTCTATCAAATGGCAGGGGTTTATAGTCAGGGAAATGTCAGCAGTTATACATAATGGGTTTACTAGCTTAGTTTGTATTACCATCCGTTAACCCTTTACTCTATGAATATTCCTCTAAGAAATAATGACGTTATGAATATTAATTAGATTCGTTTTATAATGGTTTATAGGAAATATTGATCATAGCAGAAAGTGTAGTCATATCTATGTTACAAATGTATTTCATTAGCAAACAGAGCAGAACCCTGATCAGACGGCCCCTTCAGGATCCGTCAAGGTCCATGCTTAAAAAACTTTTAGCTGAGTCTGAGTTCGTTCTCAAGTTTTTGATTGGTCAGATTTGAGCCTTTGGCTCAAATCTGACCAATCAAAAGCTTGAGAACTCAAATCTGACCAATCAAAAGCTTTATTGGTTTATTCTGTTCGCAAAGGCGTGGAAAAGCGTATTTATGGAGTATAGAGTTAAACTCAAATAAAGCGAGTAATTGAGAAAAATAATGAATCATTTCTTAAGTGCATCAGTATGTGATATAAAGTATAGTTCCTATGCGTGTGCATCAAGCTCTGTCTACAACGACTGTTAAAATCTGACTAATTCTGAAGTTTTAAGACATGTTATACAGAAAACTTTCTGTACATGTATTACTTTCGTTTCGCATTAAACCTTTCGGTGTCGAAAGGGTTAAATAGGATTGTGCTTATTAATACATCAGTACATTCATTAAGTAGTCGCAGTAGTTTAGACTACAATCTCAAGTCGTGTTAAAAACTATGACGGTGTTGTTGGGGTGGGAAATAAAATGCCACGCTGAGGTGACAATGTGAAACATAACATTATTCTTTTCTTATTAAAATCCTTTTTTTCATCCCAGTATTGTCATGAAGTAAAACAGATTATTACAGACAAATTGTAGACACCGGCAAAGACTTACCGAGATATTAGTCGGAAAATGTAATATATTACCTAGTCTTGTTCATTTTATATTTAAACCACTGAACTCCCTAGGACAAGGAAAAAGAAACAAATCATATCTTTTGACCTGAGTACACAAGGGAGCTGTGTAATATAAGTTTACAGTGAGCGTGTGTCATTATACGATGGGAAGTTCAGACAGATGAAAAATATGTTGTCAGTTCCTACAGAGTATTGATGTTCCTAAGAAATCAGATAACATATAATATACGTTGGACGTTCGGAAACAAGTGAATCATTTTAGCTGTTTGAAGAGGGTAGATCACAGTTTACATTTGGTTTTTGTCCAAATGAATGCATAAGCCCCGTTGATGCAATTTAGAGTCAAACATTACAGTGGAACATGTCTCAATCTGTCATCAAAAGGAGTTCTGATTATTTGCCTGTAAGGCAGGTGGTAGCTTAATGCAGGTCAAAAGTAATGCAGAACGCTCCTGTATGAGCTTTCTGTATTACTTTTGACCACCTGCTTTTTTAAGACTCCTATGTTCAATCAATGAATGGTCGCTAAGGACATGTTCTACTGTATATCACTATCAGATGCAATGTTTTCAATGACACGTGTTTCTCAAAGCTCGAACTATCAGGCTTATTCGCACGAACTGCAAGAACAAAATAAATGATAGAATTACGCCAGAAATAATGCTAGAACTAACTCTGCCAGAATAAATGCTAGAATTACGTCTGCCAGGATAAACTAGAAATAATGCTAAAATTAACTCTGCCAGAATAAACTAGAAAAATGTCCGAATTATCTCTGCCAGAATAAACCAGAATAAATGCTAGAATTACGTCTGCCAGAATAAACCAGAATAAATGATAGAATTACGTCTGCCAGAATAGACCAGAATGAAAGTTGCCTGAATAAACCAGAATAAATGCTAGGATTATCACTGCCAAATTATACCACAATGAATGCTAAAATTACCTCTGCCTGAATAGATGAGAATAAAGATTGCTAGAATAAACTAGAATTAACGCGTTCCTATTGCAGATACTGGGGTAAACTAAATACTGGTTAACATTATGACATCAAGACATGCATACATTGTTCATTATACAGATGGGTGAAGATGGAAATGGCATGGTATTCAGCGTCATGGGAGAATTGACATAGAAATGTACTCAATCAGGCACGCGGGCTTACTGGTAAGGACATGTACGCTATAAAACGTTATGGCGTTTTCTGCATAACTTTCGCACTGCATTAAACTGCCATATGTAGCAAGGAAATGTGCTCATCTAAACGTCATTGGTTCACTGGCAGGGAAATACATGCTTACTAACACATGGGTTTTATGGCAGGGAAACGTATGCAATCAATGCTCCTAGGTGTAATGGTGGGGAAATGTACGCTATCAAATTGCATCGGTTACTGGTAGAGATATGTACGCTATTAAACGCCAGTGGCTTACTTATAGAGAATTGTACGCTATCAAACATCTTGTGTTTACTGGTTGGGAAATGTATGCTATCAAACAGCTTGTGTTTACTTATTGGGAAATGTACGCTATCAAACATGATGTGTTTACTGGTTGGGAAATGTACGCTATCAAACATCATGTATTTACTTATTGGGAAATGTACGCTATCAAGCATCATGTGTTTACTGGTTGGGAAATGTACGCTATCAAACGTCATGGGTTTACCGGTTGTGAAATGAACGCTGTCAAGCGCAATGAAATGTGAAATGTATGAAATCGGATCCCATGTGTTAACTGGTTGTGGACTGTACGCTATCAAATGCCATGAGTTTATTAGCAGGGAAATGTGCACCATCAAACGTCATGGGTTTAATGGAAGGGAAACGTCATATGTCTACTGGTAGGTGAAAGTACGCAATTAAACGTCATAGGTTTACAGGTAGGGAACTGGAGGCAATTAAACGTCATAAGTTTACTAGTAGGGAAATGAAGGCAATTAAACGTCATAGGTTTACTGGTAGGGGAATTTACGCAATTAAACGTCATAATTTTTTAAGTTTACGCATGTAAATGTATGCAATCAAACGTTATGGGGTTAGTAGAAGGGAAATGTACGCACTTAAACGTCATGGGAAATGGGCGCAATAAAATGTCATGTCTTTAATGGTAGCGATATGTGCGCTACCGGACGTCATGGAATTACTAGTGGGGAAATGTGCGCAACAAAATGACATGGGTTAACAGTACGCAAAAAACGAAATGGGTTCACTAGCAGAGAAGTGTGCGCTGTCAAACCACATGGGTGCACTGGCTGGGAGATATACATTATCAAACGTCATGTGGTTACTGGAAGGGAAATGTACATTATCAAACTCCATGGGTGTCCTAGCCGAGTGTTTAATTATCATCAAACTCAAATGTACAATAAAACGACCACCCAAATGATGTCTAAAACAGATGACAGCTAAATACAAGTAAAACCCCTCTTAACATGTGAAAATTAGTATCAAAACCGGTATTTCAGACTGGTGGTAGCTTAATGCAGGTTGAAAGGCATGCAGAAGGCTCCCAAATGAGCTTCCTGCATGTTTTTTTCACCCCGAATTAAGCCGTCACCTGCCTAAAAGGACCTAACATGTTCTTTAATAAAATTCCGGTTTAGAAGCCATCTGTATTTTACACAACCATTACATATAATTGGTTGTTATAGAGAGGTTTTACTGTAATGTAATCGAATCTCAATTATGTGTAGAACAGTATCTCGGTGTTGTAAATAGAATAGAACATAATTATGGTAGCTCTTTTAAATAAACTGAGATGTTAATATGTTTATTGCAGAACAATGAAGCTTTAGAAATGTTGATAGAAGTTTCCGTACATATACATGTATAATTAGGTAATTTAGGTGGCTTGTATTGGTTTGTATATGATACAAATTATTAAGAAAACAAAACTTGTCTATTTTTACTATACATGTACATGACAATCAAACACTTAACTTGCCTGTGATGTATAAACAGACAGGGGTTGTCAGAAAATTAGCAAAACTCGTCTAATTAGACGATGTAATGTGTAAATACAGTAAGCCTGCCTTAAGCGGCTATTCATTTATTGAACATATGAGTCTTAAACAGCAGCTATATTAGCGTTCTGTAATACTGTTGATCTATATTAAGCTACCACCTGCTTCACATACCCATAATTAGACTTCTTTTTATGGCCGGCAAAGACAGGTTCCACTGTATGCACATTGCTTTGATAAAGGACATGGTTAGCATGTATGCTCAGTGGGATGTACGATGGTATATAGGCATTGGCGTTGCTTCAGTTCGGCCCGACTACCCAAATCAGTACACTGTACATATACAGTAGAATATGTCTTAAGCCGCCATCAAAAAATAATTATGGGGTTTTAAGACAGGTTGTCGCTTAATACAGTTCAAAAGTAATGCAAAAAGCTCCTATATGAGCTTTCAGTATTACTTTTGTTCTGCATTAAGCAACCATCTGTTTTTTAAGAGTTTTATAGATATTCAATAAATGAATGGGCGCTTAAAACAGATTCTATTGTATATGGCCTAGAATGATTTACTTGTTATACATACGTATAAAAACGGAAATGTTGCACGCTTTATACATAAGAAACCATGTATTGAAAGAAATCAACATTAACTGAAACACAATATTTTGGTGTGGGGGTAGTATTTTTCGGTCTGACCGTGTCTTTTGACCCTTTACTAATTGAATATTTATGTAACAATAGTTACTTTTAAACTACTGATTAACTGAAAAAATAAATACAATGTATAAATATAAGTAACTTAAGCATATTAACCCATACAATGCTGACTTTTCAAATGGATTTTTCCAAAATATACTCAACAAATTTTCTAATTGGTCATCCGTTAAGCTTACATATATTTAAAATTAATTAATATAGTTTTTCTTAAACTCTGTATACAAGTTGACATACACCTGACCTTCCGATGATTACTCTTTTTGCAAAGAATTATTCTTCCTTTTATGCATATTACATTAGTAGATCTTTATTACCTCCATTCATGGAGAGCTACATATACACATATAAGAAAATCACATACACATGGGAACACCACAATTGAACGAGACAAGACATGATATACACAAGACATGATATACAGGTTGCCAGAACAAAGTTTACAATATACAATACAAGAAATACATGTTCATAACAGATCAATATGCAATTACATATAACGCAATAATATCAGTAGCTTGGGTGACTAGTAACCATATCCTGAAGGGATGGATCCTAAGATGAGAATAGCCTGGCATTAAATAAGTTGGAATTAATGACAATAATGACGACGACAGTAACTATACGATCATTGTTGATAATATCATTATCACCAGCATCATTATTGTCATTAGCATTACTATCACTATCAATAACATTACAATTAAATACTACTGACAACGAAGGATATGCTATCATAATGAATTTTACCGAAATGAAATGCAAGATACATCAATAATACATAGACATTCGTTAGGAAGGATAATAAAATACATATTCACAGGTTCGTGAATCTTGCCGAAACGAAATACAAACCGATGTCTATAGGCATGTTAATCAGGTTTTCATATCGAAGGGTGACTCCTCTGCATGCCCATACACTCTGTTGAAGAGATATTTTTCTGTTGCAAACATTTCAGTCAATTCTGAAGACTTTTTATTTAAACCAGCTTTTAGGTCCAAGGGTAAAGCTAAATTGATTCAGAAAAATAAACAGCTTAGTTACACAAGATCTAACGAATGCATTGTTAAGAGATTAAGAGTTGTCGCTCCCGATTTGAAACTTGGTACACATTCTTTGAGAGCTAGCGGTGCTACTGCTGCTGCTAACACTCTTGGTGGCTGCTGCTAACACTCCTCGTGTTTCTGATAGGTGTCTCAAAAGGCATGGTAGGTGGAAGTCTGATATTGCTAAAGACGGTTATATAGACGACTGCACAGAGAAAAAGTTATTTATAACTAAGGTGTTGAAATTGTAGGTACAAACGGAACCGTTTTGAGTTCAATGTATTTTTACACACTGAATTTGAATTGTTTTTCTTCACCTATACTTTGTAATTCTATAAATGCTACTCGCTGCTTGCACAACAGTTGTCTGTTGTTTTGTATTTGTAAGATAGAGAGGACTTAATAGCGCTCCACGGTACATCGTATGGTGGAGCGCTGTTGTCCTATCGATGCGTTACTGTACAAAACAGGTTTGTAAGTCACGTGACTTTCGGGTGTGTTTGTCCAGCGTGTACTGACAGTGGTCAGTTCTAGCGAGCCTTTCCACTGGACTACATCGCAAAATTCAAATTCAGTGTGTATATGACGTCATTTTCTAGTCTATACTGCGTGTACATTAATTTGTTTGCGAAGATTAGGCCCGACATCTATGTGGTATTACTATATGTAACTCGATATTTGCCAAGCGGGTACCATTTTCCAGAGTTTTTTCTTCATGAAGTTTTTCAGCGGCTAGCTGTCTATTTTCACTTTTGTTCTAGTTTTCCACCAATGAGAAACTATGTGACATTGTAATTTGCATATGACCTACGAGTATTTAGTAGTAAACTGTATATTCATTAGTGAATACCTTGACTGGCATACAACCTTTTTATATGTCTCTACACATTGCCAAACTATGTAAAATTCTGATATACAGTCTGCTAACGTGTCGACTTTCCTGGGGGTAATTCTGACGACATTGTAGTTATTTCAAAGCACCATGTTTTATGATAATTAGCTGCTTCGGCCTCGCAAATTGAATCCAATGCAATAATTAACATAATCACAACACATGTAAGGCATCATTTTACACAGACATGTTCTATAAACTTCTTAGAGTTCAGTCAAAACGCCATATAGTACAGAAAATCATTATTCACGCAGATATTTAGCACGGGACCGAAGACTGTCGACTGTCGAAAGTTCTGTTCTTAAAATAGATTTTAAGACCTGGAAATTCCCATAAAATCAATGTACTGATGTACTGATATTTATCACCTCATGGTAATGGTTGCTCAGCAATATTACCAGTTTGTCGAAACCACTATTAAACTTTCAAACTTTTACTATCATTTTGCTATCAATTAATACAACATTTGATAATAAAGTCCACTTTGGCGAACAGGTAGTTTGCCGAAACCACCACAATTCACAGGCAGTGTTATAGGAAATAAAGAAGAAAGGTTGTTTAGTATATTAGAGTAGTGGTATTAATAGTATTAATTACTATCCCCGACCACAGCACCAAGGCTCTGGTTGTTGGCTCTCTTTGATATAAAGCTACTTACTGAAGGTTATTGCTTCGGCTCTATCACATGGGGCTTGGGCTCATAGACGTAGGTTGAAGTTGCTAACTTTATATTGTTTTAAAAATACATGTAGATTCAGTTAATTATGTCATTAATGATGATGCACACAAGTCGATTAAAGCGTTGATCTAGGCTAAATAAATACCCTTCTTTAAGGAATTACAGACTCTGCACAAACAAAAGACTTTATGCTTTAACGTGTATTCAATTTCTTATCTTTATATCAATACAAATATAAGCGCTTTCATGTACATTTTATAATAGGTAAACTAAATAACTAACTTGAGATAGTTTTAAAACATTACTTTGACATCGTACATTTTAAAAGTGATTTCCTATAAAAGCAACTTGAAATATTTCAATAACTGCTTCTTCTATTCCAAGTCATTTTCATAGCATGCTTCTCTGCTAGTATAATAACAAGCAACCCTTCATAGATCTAGTTCTCTGTACTAGTAGAATCTCCAAACATTGAAATAAATATTGCAGAGATTGTTTTGTACATTGTGTCAATATTTGAATGCCGCTGAATATCTCTTTTAAAAGATATTTCTTGTTCTCTCTGGTTTTTGTATTGGCGAATCGACCACGTCGCAAACAAATTATATGAAAGTGTTTTTGATAATTATTATTTATCAAATGTCTTGGAGTCGGACTCTGCTGACAGATTCATTTGTTGAATGTTTATTCAAGTAGTATAATAGGCTAGTACGTCTTATGTTTAGTGATCATGAATTATGTTTATGATTTATGTAGTCCATGAATAAATGCTACTCGCTGCTTGCATACAAACGTTTGGTTTTCATATTTTGGTCAAAATATCATGTGACCAATTAGAAATTTTGCTGAGTATACAAACAGGTCAAGCTTACGGTGAATATTTAGGGATTTTTCAAATGAAAATGGTAAGATGATAAGCACTGCAGACCCTAATGAGAGGGCTGTTCTAGGGACCATCTCATCTGGGTCTACACTGTTCGCAAGGGACATTAATAACTCGTGTCCCGCACTGTAAGGTTTAAACAAAATACGTTTTAACTAATAAAAACTGAAGAATAAGATCGAGCTGTAAGAAGGACATGCCATGATCAGATGGTTAATTTATGGTGCGTCTGATCTGTGTTTACTCTGTTTTCAACGATATGAAAAGGCGTTTATACCAGGAAAATGATTAATTATTTTATAACACTCTTCGGTAAGACTATATAAAAATGTCTTTGAAACATGCAGTCTACGTATAAAAGTTGCAATGCTCATTTGTAGATTACGCATGTATAATTATTTGGAGAACATCAAAGGAAATGATTCAGCTAATATTATTTCATGTATAATTATATAACCCTTACAATGCTAAATTTTTAAATGGACTATTCCAAAATTCAAACAAGTCAAGCTTACGGTGAATATTTACGAATATTTCTAAAGAAAAGTGTAACATGACAAACAATGCAGACCCTGATGAGAGGACTCATATAGGAGTCCTCGCATCTGGGTCTTCACTGTTTGCATAAGTGACTCGTGTACGCTGTACGGGATAATAAGATGCATATTGCCCCGGGACAGCTGACATGTGGTTTACCACCAACGAACTGACGGTCTGCTGCTAGCTGATATTATAAAACATGCTTTAACCCTTTCCCTGTTCTGTGTTTATTCCAAATTTCAATACCTACTGAATATTCATTAACAAATTACTTATAAAGAAATATGGAACTTGGAACATTGCAGGCATGTTAGAAAGCAAAAAAACAGATTCTAATTCTATTAGCAAACAGAGCAGACCCTGATCAGACGGCTCCCTTAGGAGCCGTCTGATCTGGGTCTACTCTGTTTGCAAATGCGTGAAAACACGTTTGTATGAGGGAAAGGGTTAACTCTTTTCTCCATAGACACCATTTTCCATACCTTTGCAAACAGAGTAGACCTACATCAGACGGTTCTTGTATGAGCAGTCTGATCAATGTATGTTCTGTTTGCTTATAATGAAAGTAAAAAAATGTATACAGATCTGATCCTACTATTTGTCTAGGCCAAACATTGAAACCTTGAAAATAATTTATTTTACTTTACAAAAATTAGGTTAATGATTATTCATGAAGTGATAACATTCTTTACCTGATAGAAAACGACTTTTCACACCTTTGCAAATAGAATATACATGTATCAGGAACCTACGGCTCCTGTATAGGAGCCGTCTGATCAGAGCCTGTTCTGTTATGTTATGGGATGATATAGATCTGGTTCAACTATAGATATGGATCAGTTTCAACCATAACCAAATATACCTGTGTTCATATGTTGTTATAAAATACCAACTAAAACTATTCAATTCCTTACATTCAGTAAAACCTCTTACCTATAACGGACACTAAATTACACCAAGTATTTTGTGTTAAGGGCAGGTGGCTGCTTAAAGCAAGGTGAAAGTAAAACAGAACGCTCCTACAGGAGCGTTCTGTTTTACTTTCTCCTTGCTTTAAGCAGCAACCTGCCTTAAATACCAACTAATCAACACAATTAAGTGACCGTTATAGAGAGGTTTTACTGCATGATATGCATGGGGTAAAAGATCAACCCTTTCCTTGTTCAGTATTCATTTAAGAAACAATGACATCATGAATATTTATAAGCTAAATATTTATAATGTAAACTTATAAAGGCAATTCTTTGACAAGAACTGTAGAATCAGATTTATATCGTGTCAAAAGCTAACAGAGGAGATCCTGATCAAACGGGTCCTAAAGGAGCCGTCTGATCTGGGTAGCCTCTTCCGCAAATGTGTGAAAATGGCGTTTATATAAAGGAAAGAGTTAAGAGAACTTTTACTGTCGGTAGTTGTGGTGAGGTTACAGAGGCTATGTGTTTAACTGGGCCATGTGACAATGCAATGAAACAGTTCGAAACATTAAGGTCAATTTTGGATTGATAATGTTGGATTTAATAACTTACCTGGTACAAACGCCTTTCCACGCCCTGGCAAACAGAGTAGACCCAGGTCAGACAACTCTTAAAGGGGCCATCTGATCGGGATATGTTCGTTTTTTGCTTATGGGATGATATAGACTATAGAGAATACACTTTCTACTATGGTAGACTCCTGTTCATACATTTTCTGCACTTTAATATTCATTCATACAGTCAGTATTGTTTTCATATATGTTCATCAGGTAAAGTGCTAATTAACATTTTACCTACTGGATAATGTCGTTTCTATTAACCCTTTCCCTGTTCTACATTCATGTAAGAAATAATGTCATCATGAATAATGAAATAATATTGATCAGCTGAAATTTGATGATGGCATATATACACATGATGTTTTGGCTCAGGCCGAAATTGTAGAATCAGATCTATATTATCTATAGAATCATATCTATATCATACAGTAAGCAAACAGAGCAGACCCTGATCAGACGGCTCCTATAGGAGCCGTCTGGGTCTACTTTGTTTGCAAATGCGTGAAAATGCGTTTATATTATTATGAAGGAAATGGATAAACGTTTCTTATGAGCTATATTGTCAATCCTCTTGTTACCCAGGGTCTTAACTGACTTTAATATGTTTGTAAATCGTCCATAGCACACTGAAGGTTGAAAGGTGTACAATGTCGTTGACTCTTTGAATGCCGGACACGCAACCACCGTCACTTGCAAACAATGCAGTACCTGGTCAGAGGGCTCCTAGAGGAGCCTAGAGGAGCCGTCTGATCAGGGTATGCACTGTTTGTCATCTAGAACCTTTAGCAAGTTTACGCCTTTCATACTAAGTGGATTCTATACACTAGAGTCTGTCTTAAGCGGCTTTAAAAAAGAGATCTAATTATGAGTCTGCAAGGCAGGTTGTGGCTTAATGCAGGTCAAAAGTAATGAAAGAGTGTTCCTATAGGAGTTTTCTATATTACTTTTGCCCCCCACCTGTTTTTTAGACGTCTATGCTGAATAAATGAATGGCCGCTCAAGACATGTCCTACTGTAGTTAAACACTGATGGGCTGTTCCACTCTGAACTTTCGGCGTTGAAAGGGTTAAGGTGGTATACTGTACTGTACTCATCTATGTGCACGTGCGTTTTGTGAATGCGCGATGTAAACGTAAAGTGTCTACCTGTTGTGTTTGTATGGTTACCTTGTTGATTTCCCAACTCCGATTCAAAGTTTCAAATAGCTTAGTATTTTGTAAAAACCCTTATCAAATGACTAGTAATGCACATTTGTTTGGCAAAATGGGTAAATGTACAGTAAAACCTCTCTATAACGGCCACTAAATTACATCAAGTATTTTGTGTTAAAGGCAGGTGGCTGCTTAAAGCAAGGTGAAAGTAAAACAGAACGCTCCTATAGGAGCGTTCTGCTTTACTTTCACCTTGCTTTAAGCGGCCACCTGCCCTAAATACCAAATGATTAACACATTTTAGTGGCCGTTATAAGGCGGGTTTACGTACTTTAATACCCATGCAAGGAAAGATGACATAAATAATATTTATTTGATATTTAATGGCATATGGACACGGACATGTTTACCAATGACAAACTGCAAAAGCAGGTCTATATTATTTCATAGGAAACAGAGTAGACCCTGCAAACAGGGTAGACATAGATCCGACGGCTCCAACAGAAGCCCCAACAGGAGCCGTCGGATCTATGTCTATCCTGTTTGCAAAAGCGTAAAAATGTGTGTGTCTTAACAGGTAAATGTTTAACACTTGTTAGTTATTACTGATCCTGTCGGTGTGAGGATAAAAACAGTATTCTGTACAGTATCATTATTAACAAGTTAATTGTTACGATAGCATCATAGCAGGGTTCATACCTTATGGCAGCTGTGCACCCATGAACCTGTGCCAAGAAAACAAATTCTGAGAGCAGCTCCTGTTGGGGAAAAACATTCTGCATTTTATTGTTTATTAAAACAATGTTAACAATGTAGACCGATATCAGCCGCAGAGATAGAGATGATTCATCTTAACAGGTTGTACATAGTTCTATAGGTAATTATTTATGATATAATACTATTAGGTACGGTGTAACTTTGTTTGAGCTACTACTGAGAGTCAACAGTGTAGAGCATGGTCAGTAGCGGGGTAAGTACCATGTGTCAACAATGTAGAGCATAGTCTGAAGTGGGGTAACTACCATGTGTCAACAGTGTAGAGCATGGTCAAGAGTCGCGAAATACTGTGTGCCCAAGGTATAAACATCGACAGATGCGGGATAAATATCGCGTGTCAACATTAAAGAGCATGTTCAGAAGCAGGGCAAATAGCACGTGTAAACATTGATATAGAGCATGATCAAAGGTGGGGTTAATAACACGTGTCAACAGTGTATAGTTTGGTCACACGCGTGTAAACAGTGTGTAATATGGTCAGAAGTGTGGTAAATACCACGTGTAAACAGTGTAGAGTATGGTCCGAAGTGAGGTAAATACCACGTGTAAACAGTGTAGAGTATGGTCAGAGGCGGGGTAAATGCTACATTTAACCTTTAGCCTGCTATGGGCGGATGAGTGAATACCTATGCAAACAGTTTGGATCCAGATGAGACGCCGAGTAAATCGGCGTCTAATCAGGATCCAGACTGTTTGACACACTACTTGCATTTTGGTAGACAAATTGATTATAGCTTGAATTTTGGAAATGTAGTAGGTGAAAAAATCTGTAAAAATAATTTGCTAAGCAGGCTAAAGGTTAAACAGTAAAGAGCATGGTAATTGGTGTACATGCTGCATTTAAAGGGTATAGAGCATGGTCGTAAGGGGGACAAAATTTAATACCGCATGTAAACAATGTAGAGCATGGTCAAAACTCATAAGTATGATAAATGCCGCGTGTCAATAGTCCACATCGTGGGCAGAAGTCCTGTTACCTTTACAGTAGAACATCTCTATAATGATCTCCTAATCTCAACAAGTTCTAACAAATTCGAATACAGTTTACAAAAAGGAGCTTTCTGCAATGTGTTCTACTGTTTCTGTTTGGTTCTGCATTCAGACATTACTTTTCTTTATACATATACAGTAAACCCGTCTAACCTGGACGTTAAATTTAGTAAATATATCGTTCTTGGAGACAGTTGGAGCTTAATGCAGTGTGAAAGCCTAGAGGATCTTTCTGTATGACTTTCACCCTGCATTAAGCAGTCATCTGTCTAAAATTATCTGAATTCTTCTCTACTAGAATTCAGGTTAAAAGGGGTTATATTGTACATCTTGAGTGTCTCTATATGGAGATATTACAGTGAGTTCATGAAAGTATAAAAAGGGGCGGATCTACTATTAACCCTTGTCCCGCGGCGGAGGGGGTATCTATTAGCTATGTGTTTATGCTGGGTCATGAACAGTGGGTATTTGGCCAAGGCAGATCTTTTGTAGAATCAGATCTTTATAAATCCAAAAGTAAACAGAATAGATCCTGATAAGACGGCATCTAGGTATGTCTGATCTAGGTATGTACTCTGTTTGCAAATCGGTTAAAAGTGTCTCTATCAGGCAAAGCGTTACCCCACCCCCCCAAATTCCTTCATATTTACGCCTTTGAAAACAGAGTAGGTCCCGATTAGACGGCTCCTGCCCTAATCACTTATGAAATTATAATAAATCTGGCTCTACAGTTTCTACCAATACCAAAACGTCATGTGTTCACATGTATACCATTATAAAAGTTCAGATAATACATATTAAACATTTGCTCCATAATTACGCCTTTCTACTCCTTTGCAAAAAGAGTAGACCCAGATCAGACGGCTCCTATAGGAGCTGTCAGATCAGGGCCTTCTCTGTTTACTTATGAAATAATATAGATATGATTCTACAGTGTCGGCTAAATATATGTGTTTATGTGTCATTATAAAAAAATAATCTTATTAATATTTATGATGTCATTATTTCTTGCATGAACCCTTTTGTATTGTCATCTTTATCACACACATAGAGTATTATCTACATGATTTAATTATATAATGTCTTCATGAATGTGTGTATATTGTTGACAATTTACAATAACATATGATTAAACTAAATCTTACATGAATATTCATGCAGTAAAGGGTTAATGATGTCATTATTTTTTACATGAATATTTAAAAGGGAAAGGGTTTCAGCAGTATTGACGGTGAACAATGACTATATCCCTGGCGCTATGCTGCTGTTATCATCTTATCACTATGTAAATAAAGTTGGATCAATTGGAGATATACAGTAAAACCTCTCTATAACGGCCACTAAATTGTATTAATTAATTTGTATTTAGAACAGGTGGCTGCTTAAAGCAAGGTGAAAGTAAAACAGAACGCTCCTATAGGAGCGTTCTGTTTTACATTCACCTTGTTTTAAGCAGCCACCTGCCTTTAACACAAAATACTTTATGTAATTTTGTGGCCGTTATAGAGAGGCTTTACTGTAGTCACAAAAGCGCCGATCGAACAGCTAACTGTCGGTTTTTTCACATTTCAGATACATTACCCGTTACCATACATGTATCTAAAAATAAACGAGTCACATCACGCGTTATCTTAATTACCCTCAGAATTCGTAGATACAAACTTAGTCAAATAGCGGAGCAGTTTGACCCGGGTCAACACTATTTGCTACTATGTCAGTCTAATTTATGGTCGCTTAAGACAGGTTCCACTGTATGTGATTGGCTTCCTTTGGCTAAGACAAAGCCTTGATTCTTTCACCGCCTAAGTTGCAGGGCTGGCTACAGTGGGCGGGTGTGTTATTACCTTTGCAAACAGTTTGGATCCAGATAAAACGTCGAGAAACTCTGGGTCTCAATAGAATCCAATATGTTTGGCATATCCCTTATGTTTTAGAGAAGAAAGTGGATATCTGAAACTTCAAACAAACGACATTGTTTGCAGATGGAAAAAATGGTTGGCGCAAACAGGCGACACTTTCATTCTACATGTATTTCCTGGAAAACATCATTAGAAATACAGACGATAATTGAATAGTCATCTGAAGGGGAAATGAAAACGGTAAGTAACCTATTTACTTCCGTGACCTCATAAATGGTGCACATGCAAACAGTGTAGATCAAAACCAACGTCCAATTTAGTATAAATATTTGTCTTGGAGACGGGTGGCAGCTTAATGCAGGGTGAAAATCATGCAGAAAGCTCCTCTAGGCAGCCATTAACCCATTTGCTCCCACGATCCTATATATGGGACGTAGGCAAACAGTGTAGACAGGGGTAGCATAATGCGGTGTCTGATCAGAGTCTACACTGTTTGCTGATAGGAATTTAAATATAAAACAAAACGAAATTAAAATTTTAGGTCAGGCACCCCTTAGATAAAAAATGGACTAATCCAATATATAAACATGGAAGAATTCACTGGGAGCAAATGGGTTAAGCAGCCACCTGCCTTAAAGTACATGCATCTAAATTGATATCTACTAATATTCCGGTTTACAGGGGTTTTACAGTACTTCTTCACAAGCAAAATAAATGGGTTCCAAATTAATTCCAAAGTGGACTACATGTATATCACCATCTACAAGACGGGAGTCAATGAATTAAACACTTTACCTCATGAATATTTATATAATAATTCCGACTTCATGAATGTTAATTAACTGATTTTTGTAACGAAATATGAATAAAGGAGTGTTTTATCATTGTAGAACATGCATAATCAGATATACATTATTCTTTAATTAAGTAGACAGGCTCTGATCAGACGGCTCCTGCTGGGCCGTTTGATTCTACATGTATATCTATTTTGTACAGGCGTTACCATGGAGTAAATGATTATGGTAAGGACGACCGTTTCGCAATTATTTCTTGTTGCATTACTTTCGACCTGCATTAAACAACCACATGCTTTTAACGAACACTAAGTGTATTGATTTCATTTTCGCGGTTGAGTGGTTTTACTGTAGTAGGAAAACAATAATGATATTTTTCAGCGGCTAGCTGTCTATTTTCACTTTTGTTCTAGTTTTCCACCAATGAGAAACTATGTTACATTGTAATTTGCATATGACCTACGAGTATTTAGTAGTAAACTGTATTTTCATTAGTGAATACCTTGACTGGCATACAACCTTTTTATATGCCTCTACACATTGCCAAACTATGTAAAATTCTGATGTACAGTCTGCTAACGGCCTCGCAAATTGAATTCAATGCAATAATTAACATAATCACAACACATGTAAGGCATCATGTTACACAGACATGTTCTATAAACTTCTTAGAGTTCAGTCAAAAAGCCATATAGTACAGAAAATCATTATTTACGCAGATATTTAGCATGGGACTGAAGACTGTCGACTGTCGAAAGTTCTGTTCTTAAAATAGATTTTAAGACCTGGAAATTCCCATAAAATCAAAGTACTGATGTATTGATATTTATCACCTCATGGTAATGGTTGCTGAGCAATATTACCAGTTTGTCGAAATACTATTAAACTTTCAAACTTTTACTATCATTTTGCTATAAATTAATACAACATTTGATAATAAAGTCCACTTTGACGAACAGGTAGTTTGCCGAAACCACCATAATTCACAGGCAGTGCTATAGGAAATAAAGAATAAGGGTTGTTTAGTATATTAGAGTAGTGGTATTAATAGTATTAATTACTATCCCCGACCACAGCACCGAGGCTCTGGTTGTTGGCTCTCTTTGATATAAAGCTACTTACTGAAGGCTATTGCTACGGCTCTATCACATGGGGCTTGGGCTCATAGACGTAGGTTGAAGTTGCTAACTTTATATTGTTTTAAAAATACATGTAGATTCAGTTAATGATGTCATTAATGATGATGCACACAAGTCGATTAAAGCGTTGATCTAGGCTAAATAAATACCGTTCTTTAAGGAATTACAGACTCTGCACAAACAAAAACTTTATGCTTTAAAGTGTATTCAATTTCTTATCTTCATATCAATACAAATATAAGCGCTTTCATGTACATTTTATAATAGGTAAACTAAAGAACAAACTTGAGATAGTTTTAAAACATTACTTTGACATCGTACATTTTAAAAGTGATTTCCTATAAAAGCAACTTGAATTTTTCAATAACTGCTTCTTGTACTCAACGTCATTTTCATTGCATGCTTCTCTGCTAGTATAATAACAAGCAACCCTTCATAGATCTAGTTCTCTGTACTAGTAGAATCTCCAAACTCTGAAATAAATATTGCAGAGATTGTTTTTTACATTGTGTCAATATTTGAATGCCGCTGAATATCTTTTTTAAAAGATATTTCTTGTTCATCTTGGAGTTGCTTCCCTTTACCAAATTCTGAAGTTGTTTGGTTTAATCTGGAATACACTGAGTTGACGTAGTATGACTGTGAAGTTGGACAGAACTTCGGTATGTAATCAGTCTAAGTACAATAACCCCTCTGTCCAATGGTCACTCAAATGCAGTATAATTCTAGGGTGTTACCTTCTACTCTATAAATAAACCTTCCTATGCCTTTACAAATACAGTAGATCCAGATCAGACGCACCCTGTAGGATTATACTGATTAGAATACGCTCTGTTTGCGTAAGAAATAATCTATACCTGGTTCTACAGTTTCCGTTATAATAAAACATTAATGTGCTCATCATGTCATTATAAATTATTAGTTAATTGATATTCATATAGTCATTATTTCTTGCATAAATATTCATGGAGTGAACGGTAAACACTTTCCCTGATGAATATTCATGTAGGAAGTAATGACGTCATGAATATTAAGATTAGTTTTTATAATGGCATATCAACACAGGACATTTTGCCTCAGGCAGAAGCTGTTGAATCAGATCCATATTACACACATAAGCAAACAGAGCAGACCCTGATCAGACGGTTCCTATAGGAGCCGTCTGATCTGTGTCTACTCTGTTTGCAGATGCGTCAAAATGCGCTTACATAAGGGAAAGGGTTAAGACAGGGGTAGCATATCGCAGGCCGAACCCTCACACAGGAGTTTTCTGTACTACATTGTACTTTCCTCGTGCACTAACCGTTTACCTTAGTCCAAGGTTATAAAACTGTTTTAGTCTGAGATCATTATCAAGTATCTGATTGGTCAGATTCTCAGCAAGCTCAGAATATAACCAATTAGATGTTTTAGAATTATCTCAGACTCAAGCAAAACGTTTTATAACCTCGGAGCCTTGTGAATAGCAGACTCACTCAGTGTGAATATTGATTAACCCTTCGCTTGCTATTCGCGTCAATATACCTACCTGTAAATAGTGAAGACCCAGATGAGACAGCTCCTGCAGGAGCTGTCTCATCATGGCCTGCACTATTTACAAGTTGATTGTGCAACCAGTGCACTCCACAGCAGGGATTGCACAGCGAAATACGTGTACACAGTGAAGATATATGTAATTATACAACAGGGCATGAGTAAAGAAGGAGAAATGTATTTTAAAATTCAGCAAGAGAAGGGTTAAATAGTTTCTTATTATGTTATATAAAACAGTGAATACATTAATATGACAAATACTATAGAATCAGATCTATGATAGTCTATAAGCAAACAGGGAAGGCACAGATCAGGCCGGTCCTACGCGTGTCTTCAAAAGAAAACGGCTGCTTAATTTAATCCTCTACCTGGTAGAGTAGCCTTTTGACGCATTTGCAAACAGGGTAGACCCAGATTAGATGACTCCAGTAGGAGTCGTCTGATTACGGTAAGCTGTTTTGCTTTTGACATAAAAGAGACCTGGTTCTACACTTTCTGCCATAGCCAAACATTCGTTCGTGTGCCATTACAAAATGAGTCATCTTATTCAATATGCATGATGTCATTATGTCTTACATAAATATTAATAATGTGGACGTAATGAAAAATATCTCCCACACTCCATCGAGGACCTAGTGCAAAGCCTTCTCGTTTCATTTTTAACGTTTATAAACTGTAATACAGTTACGTATGTTGTACCCTCTCTTTCAGTCTCCATTATTTCCTTTCGTTTAATTCAATCCTTCACACATGATGAATATTCATGTAAGAAGATAATAACATCATGATTAAAATATTACTGAATATTTATAGTGGAATAAGAACATAGTATGTTTTGGTCATAGCACGATAGAACCCATAGCATCAGATTTATATTATTCCATAAGCAATCAAATTAGACCCTAATCAGACTGCTCCTGTAGGATCCGTCTGATCTGGGTCTACTTTGTTTGCAAATATGTTAAAAGATATCTCTATCGGGAAAAGAATCCCCCTTCCCCCCGGCAAAGAAGAATGGGCATAGTCCAGCAGACCACTTGACTCTCCAGGCCTCTCCTACTAGGTTACTCACAACTCGCACTAAGTCACCAAGTAAGTTAGTTGTCGCCCACTCACCCAGTGGCTTTGTGGATTTTTATCTTAACAGTCAACTGTCGCGTGTTACTTATCCCTGAACCATATACGTAACTGTCGTCTGAAAATAGTCTCGTCTGCTTCATTTCTCGTGAATTATTTTGCCGCCATTTCTTTTTAGAAAAAAATGTCAGTGTTTAGTCAGTGGTGGTCCTGGTAAGATGCCAAGGTTCCCCAAGTCTAATGTGGATCCTAACTGTTAAGTAAATGTGATCATGGCATATGTCCAAAACGTGTTACGGGTTCCCGGCTGGCTTTTATAACAATCGAACGTGTCGTCTGCATTAGACCTTTACAAGTTACAAACGAATTTTAACGCATTTGCAAACAGAGTAGACCCAGATCAGACGGCTCCTGCAGGAGCCGTCTGATCAGGGTCTGCTCTGTTTGCTTATGAAATGATATACATCTGGTTCCCTTTCTTTCGTGGTAAAACAGTCTCTCGTCGTTAAAACAATCAGTTAATTAATATTCATACAGGCATTACTTTTTCATGAATATTCATGAGGTAAATGGCTTATAATAGCAGACCTTTAATATGTTTTCATATCAATTTTAACCAATCCCGAACAGGTTGTATCCTGATCGGGTTAAACTTTCTCTCGATTAACGGGTTAACTTCTTCCCTGTTCTGTAAAATATTTAGTCCAAATTTCAATACACGTAACTACTGAATAGTCATGGGCAAAATAGTTATAATGAAATGTGGAAGGTGGAACATTATAGCCATTTTAGAAAGTTAAGAAACAGATGTTTCAAATTCCACTAGCAAACAGAACAGATCCTGATCAGGAGCCGTCTGATCTGAGTCTACTCTGTTTGCAAATGCATGAAAACACGTTTATATGAGGGAAAGGGTTAGTAGGCAATACACAGCAAACTCTAATCCCGTTGTGAAAAAAATAATGTCTGCTCAAAATTGGATCTGGTGCAATTTTGACTACTTTCGATTTGATCAAGTTTTTGAGAAACTATTGACCGAGTGTCAAACGGCCTGGATTGCGATGAGACGCCGAGTTACTCGGCACCTCACCTGAATCAAAACTGAAAATGCGAGTGAGGTTGTGGATGGCGGGAAAAGTGCTATATTTGTAGTATTACCTCATATGCTATTTTTAGACCCAATCTCTTTAAATAAATCTACTGAAAAAAGGCATTTAATAGTAAAAAAGGAAAATTTTGAAATTGTGTAGATTTGAAACCATTCTGATAAATAGAGCATTTGTTTCTACGGAGAAAATGCTCTATTTATCAAAATGGTTTCAAGAAGAGATTTTACAGAGGCGTCAAAAAAGGCGTCAATGCGAGGGAATGGGTTAACTGTTTTCCTCGTGTAAATATTTTTACGACTTTGTAAGCAGAGTAAATGCAGATCAGACGATTTCTGTAGGATCTGACTGATCAGGATCTTAAGTTTGCTTATTGAATTACATAGTTCTGATTCTACAGTTTTTGCCATGACAAAACAATCTGTGTTCGTAAACCATTATTAAAACTAATCTAATAAATATTCATGATATAATTATTTCTTACATACATACTCATGGGGAGAGTGTTAATGGCGAAACCATAATTACATATGTAGTTAGTTTGGATCCTGGAGAAACGCCGAGTAAAATAGGTATACGATCAGGTTATATGGAGACACGGAGCATGCGGAGACAGCTCGTGGTTTTATCCCTTTCCTCCATAAATACGCCTTTCTACGCCTCTGTAATAATCACGTTATGAAACCATTGTGATAAATAGAGCATTTGCTCCTATAGGAGCAAATGCTCTATTTTTCACAATGTTTCAAAACTACACAATTCTAAACGTTTCTTTTTCTCTAGTTAATGCTCCTTTTCGGTAAATTTATTCGAAGAGGTTGGGTCTAAAAATAGCATATGCAGGAATGGGTTAAAACCACGCTTGCGGTTCATACAATACATGCAGTACAAAGAATGGAAGACCACAGCAACATTTATAGATCACTCCTAGTTCACAAAGAAGGTCGCAGGTTTATATATAAACTAACAGCAAACCCACGACAATCTGAACACTAGTACAGCAAGTACCATTATCAATGTTTAACCCTTTACCTCATATAAACGCCTTTTAGCGCATTTGCAGAGTAGACCCAGATCAGGCGGTTCCTGCCCTGCCCAACTCCTGTGTCCATATTCCATCGTAAACATTCATTTAACTAATATCCATGTAACCATTCATTTCTCGTATGAGTATTAATGCAGTATATGAAGAGAAAGAGAGAGAGACAGACAGAGAGAGACAGAGAGACAGAGACAGAGAGAGACAGACAGACAGATAGACAGAGAGACAGAGAGAGAGACACGGAGGGAGAGAGAGACAGAGAGAGACAGACAGACAGAGAGACAGACAGACAGACAGAGAGACAGACAGACAGACAGAGACAGAGGGAGAGGGTGTGGGAGAGAGAGAAAAAAGAGAGTGTGGGAGAGAGAGAAAGAGACAGAGAGAGAGAGAGACAGATACAGTGACATAGAGAGACAGAGGGGCACATTGACAATGAGAGACAGAGACACGGAGAGCGGAGAGCGGAGAGAGGGAGAGACAGGCAGACAGACAGACAGTAAAATAGACAGACATACAGAGGCGGCAGAGACATTATCTTTGTTATCGTTCAGTTGTTTTTATTTTGATAACAAACCTCGAGTTAATATGTTCAATTGACATATGCTTAGCCTTTTATGCCTTTGCAAACCGCACAGACGTGCATGAGCCGTCTGAGCAGGGTCTGTTCTATCTGCTAGTATAGGTCTCATTCTACAGTGTCTGCCATAGCGAAAACATCCCATTATGAGTCGAGCATACAGTGCCCATTGATATATTGCAGTCCATTCAGCATCAAACAATAATTTTAGATATCGATGAGTTCTGTGAAATCATCTATTATATAGCAGCAATGCTCTATTGCAAAAATAGCTGCTTCAACTTAAAACGATACTATTTTCATCCATTTCTTTTCGAAATCACACTCTTGATTGGGGTGCGATGTTTTTGCAAATGAAACGTCCACTAATCTGGATCCAAACTAGCCGTTTTCGAGAAGAAACTCGTCAACCAGGTACCTCATGAATATTCATTAAGAAGTGCAAAGACTTCAATAGGTCTCTGTATCTGGAACAGTGTAAATATGTCTATATGTCTCAGTAAAATTGATTTGGAAAAATTAACCCTTTCCCTCATATAAACGCATTTTTGCGCATTTGCAAACAGAGTAGACCCAGATCAGACGGCTCCTCTAGGATCAGGGTCTACTCTGTTTGCTAATAGAGTTTGGTAAATCTGTTTCTTTACTTTGTTAAATGTTATTATGTTCCACCTTCCATATTTCGTTATAACTAATTTGTCCATGAATATTCAGTTGGTATTGAAATTTGGACTAAATATAGAACAGAGAAAGGGTAAAAGGAGAATTTACTGGGACGGGTAGAGCAGACAGCAGTTTTTGCACACAAATGGCACTTTTAAAAGAAGTGAGCGAGTGCGCGATTGTTTGGCATCTTTTATGCAAATCAGAGTTTTATCAATATTGCGCACACGAGTGTAAAATACGTGAGACAATCACTCGCCCCCTTGACGCGCTATTTAAACTAAGGCAAACTGCGAGACTACCTACATAAAGTTTACCTGCCATTGTGAGTGGAGGTACACAAACAAGCTCAAATCGCCATTACCTGGAGTAAGAAACAAAATGGAGCTAGATATGCGAAATTAATAAATTAGTCACATTTAATCGCCGAGTTTCGATGGGATACGTGATACAGCTGACCCAGATAGCACCACGGTTAGTTCATCGACATAACTTCCCACGCAACGCGACCAACCCACCACTGCGTAGTGGACTGTGCCTCGACTGTAAGCGTTCAGTATTACATTTACGATCTCTTCCGGTACGCCGTTTGTGTAATGAACAATTCGGACTGGCTGTTTGACATTTGTAGTCCATTGTCATTAAAGTTTGCTGGGAATAACTGACTTATATGTTTATTCAGAGCGATTATATGTTTCGGAGATATAACAAAAAGCGTCATGTTTCGTCTGCTACGCTGATGTAGTTGGAGACATAATATGCTTTGTTTACTGTAAATTCAGTGTGCCCCAGTTCGGATATGTAAACATAGAACCATTTCTGTAGTGGGTTTATACGTTTAAACAGCCAAAATTATCGCCACACAGGATAGTATGGGGGATATTTTAACCCCCAAAAAGCGAGACGTTGTGGATAGATTGAGAAGACGGATCGAGTTTTACAGGAGGAGACAGAACTGTGTACAACAGCGCTATGAATTCGGACAGAAAGCAACGTATGAGGCCGAGAGACAGCATGCACTTTCTCTCAAACAGAAATGGCTGGAGAGTAAGGCTAAGAAGACATCGAAGAAGTCGAAGTCTGACTCAAGTCACCCCGATCTTCGCAATCAGAACGTAACGGTAAGCTTTTCGATATTTTCTCTAACAATACAGTGTGTACAAAATTTGACATTGTGTAAACACCGGATGCAAACCGTCTCCCGTCCTACGCGGTACAGTGGGACCGTCCGATCAGCGAAACTGACCAATCAGCGCTCAGCTATCTTACACTGTATTTCAGTAATTGTCAGCGGTGTGTAACTAAATTTAACTTGATCCGTGCGAGCAGAGAAAATTTTGTTAAGTGCTAATAGAAATGAGATTGTGCGCTCTCCAGCGCTTGCATTACACTAGCAAGTGATTAGCAGTAATTGGTGATTAAAGTGATTACAAGTAAAGTGATTAGCGCTCAGTCGCAGGAACTGACTTTAAAAGCGTTGTAGATGCAATGATTTCTTACCGTGCCCGTAACATTTCTGTCGGATTATCCGATTGAGTTTATTTGTCCTATTATGAGATATCCAAGAACTTAAATTACTTCTTTATTGAGTGCATTAACTGGAGATTAGACAAGTGCTGGCAAGAAGTTGCAAACAGCATCAGTTTCAACAGGGTGTTGATTGAGTCATGGGGATTACCTGAGAACACCCGTCTATTCCACAGCATCTAATGATATGCATTTGAAATAAACACATGGTTAAAACATAAATACATTTTTTGATTAGTTGTGCTAATCTTGAAAAACTTGAACAGTGCACTTGTTGGATTTGTGGATTCACAATATTTGCGGACTTTTTCGGAGACTTGGAAAGTTTGATCACTTATCAGGTATACATAAAGAATTGACTCAACAGTAGTTATTAGCACGCATGTTTTAATAATCATCAAAGTGTCTCATGTATGTATCCATTTTACCTGAACCGCGCTGCCTTTTGCGCTTTTGCAAACAGTAGACTTAGACCAGACGGCCACGATAGTTGCCATATTTTCAGGGTGTGCCCTGTTTGCTTATTTTATAATATAGGTCTTTTTCTATAGCTTTCGCCATTACCAAAACATCCTGAGACAATGTGCCTTAATGCCATCTGTTGGTACACGAGTATTTATCGAGTAAACGGAGTAAAGAGTTTCGTAGGTCTTCACGAAACACTAGTTTTTCATTAATAATAATATATAGGACAATAAGGGTGCATTTATTTATCAATGCAATTTTAATTTCAAATATATCTGTTTAAGAAGGGTATACATACATTGTACTGTATTATCATGCTTTAGAAAGGTAAGACCCAGCATTATTTATCGAAATGAAACAAGCAATGACGATTGCCGATTTGATGTTCACAAAATCCAGAATTCGTGAGAAAAGGATGTTGATGTATTAACTAGGTCCATGTCGACAAAACATGCCACCTTTCCCATCTTGCACAGTAAAACTGCCTTTGCAAAAATAATTCTGCTACAGGGGACTCGCAAACGATGACTAATATTGTCCCTATGAGAGAAGTAACAGTTTAACCCATCTCCTGTTCTATAGTTATACCAAATTTCAATACCTACTGAATATTCATGGACAAAATAGTTATAATGAAATATGGAAAGTGGAACATTGAAGCCGTTTTAGAAAGTGGAAAAAACTGCTCTATCAAATTCCATTAGCAAACGCATCACTCCTATCAAAACTTTCTACATTACTTTCGTTTTGAATAAAGGGGTTAGCTACTACATAACCATAGGTACATGTATATGTCAGTTCGCTTAGCCCTTTCGCTCATGAATTTTCATACAGTAAACCCTCTCTAGCGGCCACTAAATTGTGTTAATTAGTTGGTATTTAGGGCAGGTGGCTGCTTAAAGCAAGGCGAAAGTACACCTGTGTTTAACACAAAATACATGATGTAATGTAGTGGCCGTTATAGAGAGGTTATACTGTATAAGAAAGGATGACACCATGAATTAGCTCAATGGCAATGTGGATACGAATATTTGGTACTGGTAGAAACTGTATAGTCAGATCTGTCATAGTTCTATAAGCAAACAGAGCAGACCCTGATCAGGCGGTCCCCATAGGCGCTGTCTGATCTGGATCTACTCTGCAAAGGCGTTGTAAAGCGTTTATATGAGGGAGAGGGTTAAGAAGAGACTATAGAGAGTGGCTCTGTTGTGTCCAGCATGAAGTAAAGTTTTTAAACAGTCAACTCATTCAAGTTTGTCAATTCTATAACAGTTAGACCGAGATGTGTATTGCCTTTTAACCCTTTCCTTCATATAAACGCATTTGCAAACAGTGTAGACCCAGATCAGACGGCTCCTATAGGGTCTGCTATGTTTGCTTACAGTATAATATAGATATGAGTATATAGTTTCTGTCTGTGCCAAAGTGTCCTATGTTCATCTGCCATTTATGATTATCGATATAATCTAAATAATATTCATGATGTCCTTATTCTTTACATGCATATTCATAAGCGAAAGGGTTATTTTAAAGTGTGATGTAATAATACAAGGTTTATATACGCGAAAGGTTAAAGAAACAGACGCATAGAATTTGCTGTACTTTCTACGGTTGCCTGACATGCACACCGTTTGCTTTTAGGCGCCCCTACAGGTTGAGGTTTAAACCACAGTAGAACCCCTTTAAAATGACCACTAAATGAATGTGCATTGGTGTATTTAACAGTAGGTTGTTGTTTAATGCAGGGTGAAATGAATGCAGAGCTCATATAGGAGCTTACGTAACGTATGCCCTGCGTTAAACTACTCCTTCAAGAGCTGTCTCATCTGGGTCTGCTCTGTTTTACAAAGGCGTTAACACTTTCTTTCATAAACGCTTTTTCATGCCCTTTCCAAAGTTTTCAAGCAGAGTAGACAGCCCATCATGCATGTAGGGTCCGCCTGAACACTGACGACTTTGTTTGCTTAATATGACATGGTATTAGATAATCATATTAGATCTGATTCTACAGATTCGATTCTACACATTTTGTCCAAGCAAATAAGTCCCTTAGAATTTTACATTATAAAAAATCAGTCAATAAATATTCATGATGTCAGCTGCTCTTACATGAATATTGAACAGGGAAAGGACGTTAAAAAGCGTATCTATAGAGAATGAGGTTATCTTTACACAAAAGCATACAGTCGTACAACTATTGATATCTTATCAGGTCTGACCTGTTTTTCTACACATAAAGGATGTTTTATTTTGCAGTTGTGGTCGTTATCGTTTTCCACATTTTAAACAAATTAATTTTATATTTAACACTTACAGGGATATCCAATCGTGTCTTCTGGCGTGTTTTTTTTTCGTTTTTTAGAGCCTGAGCTATAGATATATCGCCATTCTAAATAATTAATAATCTCCCTTTAACCCATTCCCTCCTACTGACGCCTTTTGGCGCCTCTGTAAATGCCATTTTTGAAACCACACATTGCGCCATAAGAGGTTGGGTCTAACAATAGTGTATGAGCGAATGGATTAACACTTAACCCTTCGCTTGCTGAATTTTAAAATACATTTCTCCTTCTTTACCCATGCCCTGGTGTATAATTATATATATCTTCACTGTGTACAAGTATTTCGCTGTGCAATCACTGCTTTGGAGTGCACTGGTTGCACAATCAACTTGTAAATAGTGCAGACCCTGATGAGACAGCTCCTGCAGGAGCTGTCTCATCTGGGTATTCACTATTTACAGGTAGGTATATTGACGTGAATAGCAAGCGAAGGGTTAAGGCGATAGAGACGCCCTTCAACGCCTTTGCAAACAGAGTAGACCCAGAACATATTACTGGCACACGTCTGATCAGGGTCTGCCTTGTTTGCTTATTGTATAATATAGATCTGATTCTACAGTTCCTGCCTTGTTAAAAACATTTGTTTATAATGCCATTATAATCAGATAAATAATATTCATGATGTCATTATTTCTTGAATGAATATTCATCAGGTAATGGTTGGAGTGGACTCTTTCAAATATTATAAACCAAGGTGCCTAGGTTAGATGAGTAAATTAACCCTTCAAATTACTCCATGAATATTCGTGTAAGACATAATGACATCATGCATATTTATTTGATTCGCTTTTATAATCACACGACATGGTCTCAGCAATCTTTAAGCCATAGTAGATACTGTAGAATTAGATCTATATCATTCCATAAGCAAACAGGATACCCTTATAGGAGCCGTCTGATCTGGGTCTACTCCGTTTACTAAAGCGCGATAAGACATTTTTATGGACTAAAGGCCAGTAAAGGGTTAGTCGTTTAAAATATGTTCATGACTAGGTCCTGTATTTCTCCGCCAAACCATATGATGTGACCACTCTTTAGAATCGTATCTTCGAGTACATTAATACGCACGTTTATCTGTTGTTATGTAAAGTTTGTAAACCTATCATATAGCATTCATTCATGATAAAAATAATTTGTGAAACAAATATTGCATCTCCTCATCAGAGTCTCCTTTAACCCATTCCCTCATAGGCTGTTTTTAGATCAAACCTCTTTGAATAAATCTACCGAAAAGGAGCATTAACTACAGAAAAGGAAAATTCTAGAATTTGTAGTTTGAAACCATTGTGATAAATAGAGCATTTGCTCCTATAGGAGCAAAATGCTCTATTTATCACAATGGTTTCACAAAGTGTTTTTACAGAGTCGCAGAAAACAATATTTAAAATGAGGCATTTCCAAATGCTTCTTACTGCATTTGACTGCTACATAGAGTGGGTATATGAAAATCAGTTGGCTAATTTTTGATAATGGCATTATTAACAAGATTGACAAAACTATAGAATCGCATAAATATGTAGAGTATAACCTGTTTTAAGCGACCATTAATTTATTGAATATAGGAGTCTTATAAAGCAGGTGGTTGTTTAATGCAGGTCGAAAGTAATGCCGAAAGCTCCTGTTAGGAGCTTTCTGCATTACTTTTGACCTGTATTAAGCTACCACGGGCCTTATAGATCCACAATTGTACCTCTTTTTGAGGGTAGCTTAAGACAGGTTCTATTGTACATAATTATTTCTTAAGCAAACAGAGCAGAGAGACGTCTCGGTTAACACATCCATAGACTAGCTGTACTTTACTGTTTGAATATCCATGTAAGAAATAATGACATCATGGATATTGATTAGATAGCTTTACTAGCACATGGACACGGGAATTTTAGACCATGGCAAACACTGTAGAATCTTATCTATACTATATCATAAGCAGAGCAGACCCTGATCAGACAACTCCTATAGACGGCTCCTATGATATGGGTCTACTCTGTTTGCAAAGGCCTAGAAAAAGCGTATTTATGGAGAAAAGGGTTAAGATAAAACATGTATACCTAGCGGCTAGTCTAACTTTATAGTTGCTGTCGAAGTCCCGGGTACAATCTTGATATCCGAAGGCTATTAAACCATTGACAGACTGAAAATACTATGCTGCTACACACACCGCTAGAATACTCTGGCTGTAATGATTTCTGCAAGTTACATATTAATTAATATATTAAATATGTTTGTTGAATAATCAGAGACCAAGTCTTGCCATCTATAGAATTAGGATGCAAACAGTTTTTGAAACGGAGTTGCTCATTGTACGGACTGACTTGGAGAAACTAAAGGTTTTGACACTGATTGACCAGTGCACGCCCATATACATCGCCATGACAACGCACGTGGTGATTTTCTAATTCGATAGCTGTCTAATTTTTCCTGAGGATATGGTAACTCAGGTCACACATGAAAATAGCAGAGCTTAATTGATTTATACTCTATTAACAAGACGCTGCAACCTTTAAATTGAACCTCATGACGAGAAATTGTGTCATTTGAAGAGCTTTAGAAACTAGATTGGCGTTACCGGTAGTCAAAATAGAAAACAGAAGTGTCCTTTTCACAATTTGCAGAAATGTATGGGGAAACTGAAGTTTGTTTTAATGCTACTGACTGTATGTAACAGTATTTTGGATACTACAAATACTACCTTTTATGTTCTAGCGCCAACCTATAGATGTGAGGTGGAGATGCATTCTGTTGTATCAAAACCTATTGTTTCTCAGGCAAATCCCGTCTTGCTACCATACATTAGAGTCGAATCGGAACAGCACCAATATAGGGACTGGGAGAGAAATACATGTATATATTTTACTTAGATTTCTTAAATACGCGTCTTACCTACACTTGTTTCTATGCAAACTGTGTAAGTGATTTCCAAATCAGCTTCAGCTCACTTAACCCTTTCCTTCATAGAAACGCCTTTTCCTTCATTTGCAAACAGAGTAGACCCAAATCAGTCAGCTCCTCTAGGCTTCGTCTCGAAGAGACGATTCTAAACAGTCGTCACACCACATGGTTTGGTGGAGAAATGACGATTGTTGAATTTTTGTAAGCACCTTTATCTGTTGCTCAGCATCTTAGTTCTTTTTAAGCAGGGATTAAAAGGCCAAGTTATACAGAGCTGACTGGACCAAATTACTCCTAAATTATCCGTGTGATCGGGATCTATTCTGTTTACAGAGGCGTTTTAAAGGCACCGTCTCCATAAGTAAAGGGTTAAAACGTGTCTTGCTTTCATACATGTCGGTTCATTTATCTTGATATTCCACTTAGTCACTGTTTACAACATCTTTTTCAGTCGACCGTCAAAGCATACAGACACTAGAATTAATCTTTCACAGTAATTAGGGATCTGAAACATAAAATATTATGTATGACATTAATTTTATTAATTATTGTTAATTAATTCATTGTCTCAAACGTCTGCTCGGGGCTAAGTGTGAGAGATTGCACGTTTTGACTTTCTTTAGTACGTGATAAATCGGATGCATGTACATTGTATATAAACAATGTTGGCAAGCATGAGATTTCAATCCAAATAGGAACTAGGATATCTTCGATCTAAATCTGTTTTCGATAATAGAAATGAAATTGTGAGGCCCAGTTAACCCTTTCCCTGTTCTATATTTAGGCCAAATTTCAATACCTACTGAATATTCATGGACAAAATAGTTCTAATGAAACATGGAAGGTGGAACATTGTAGCCATTTTAGAAAGAAAATAACCAAATCTTCCAAATTCCACTAGCAAACAGAGTAGACCCTGATCAGACGGCTCCTCTAGGAGCCATCTGATCTGGGTCTACTCTGTTTGCAAATGCGTGAAAACACGTTTGTATGAGGGAAAGGGTTAAGATGCATTAATTAAAGCATTTGTATCTTCTTTATTTCTTCACCAAACTCTATGTTGTGACTGTCGAAGTCGAAAAGACGATTCTAAAAAGTGGTCTTAACACAGGGTTTGGTGGAGGATGCTAACGCTTCTGTTGCTGTGACAACTAAGTCGTATTTAGGAAATCTAAGTAAAGTTTGTTTTTTCTCATATTTCTCCGCAAGACCCTGTCTTGCCGCTACTCATTTGAATAGCCACTCGGAGGGTTTGGCTGAAAAATAGGAGATTTTGATAGAGTAATACAGTAAAACATCTCTAAACCTGACGTTCAATTTAGTATAAATATCGGTCTTGGAGACAGGTGGCAGCTTAATCCAGGGGGACAGTCATGCAGAAAGCTCCCGGCAGACTTGCACCCGGCATTAAACAGTAACCTACCTAAACGTATCTAAATTCTTTTCTACTAGAATTCCGGTTTAAAGGGGGTTTACAATAGGCCTTCACATCTTATCTAAAGTCCTGACAGTGTAAATAAACGGTAAAACCTCTCTATAATGGTCACTAAATTACATCCATTATTTTGTTTTAGAGGCAGGTGGCAGCTTAAAGCGAGGTGAAAGTAAAACAGAACGCTCCTATAGGAGCGTTCTGTTTCACTTTCACCTTGCTTTAAGCAGCCGCCTGTCATATATACCAACTAATTAATACAATTTAGTGGCCGTTATAGAGAGGTTTTACTGTACACTTATAAATGATTTATACAGATGCTAGAAAACGATACAGCTCTAATTGATACTGTACAGTAATTCATCTCTTCAACGGTCGCTAGAAAGAAGACTAATTCGGTCTTGTAAGACAGGTGGTAGCTTAAAATGCAAGATGAACTTTATACAGAAATCTACTTAAAATGAACTTTCCGCAGAACGTTTCTTTTACACTTAGCAGTCACATGGTCCTTTAACAAACTTTATACAGAAATTTACTTAAAATGAAATTTCCGTAGAATGTTTCTTATGCACTTAGCAGTTACAACTTTATACAGAAATCTACTTAAAATGAACTTTCCGCAGAACGTTTCTTTTGCACTTAGCAGTCACATGTTCCTTTAACCTTTAGCGTTCTGCTGACGGGTCTATGGTAACCTTTGCAAATAGTTTTGACCTAGTTGAGACTCCAAGTAACTTGGCGTCAGATCTAGATCCAAACTGTTTTGACACCCTGAGCGCATAAATTTTGCTACACAAACTGATTATGGCTTGGAAACATTGTGTATAAATAATTTTCTCAGGAGGCTAAAGGTTAATCTGTAAGTGATCACAAGAGAGACGATGTACTGTGGGAGACACGAGTCACTAATGTCCTTTGCAAACAGTGTAGATCCAGATGAGAGGGTTCCTAGAGGATCCCTCTCATCAGGGTCTGTACTGTTTGACATGTTACACTTCTCTTTTTTTTTAAAAAAAAAACCCTAAATATTCACCGTACGCTTGACCTGATGGAATTTTAGAAAGTCAGCGTTGTTAAGAGTTAAGACTTAATTACATATAGTCCCTTAGTACATCTTGTGAGGTGTGTAAGATTTAATTTGAGGTTAATTCCAGTTGACCGCTCTGTACATTCGTTATATGTTCAGTCGTGTCCACTGTGTTGCGCCTGGTCACTAGTGGACACTTTCAGCACGCGGGACAAGCTTCGGGGTCAATATAAATCATGCGTGCCTGTCACGTGTAAGAGACAAGGAGAAGAAATCGACAGTCAAGTTGCCAGGGTGTTAAACCATTTATTCCCATATTGGTTAACCCTTTCCCTCATATAAACGTGGTTCACGCATTTACAAACAGAGTAGACCCAGATCAGACGGCTCCTGGAAGAGCCGTCTATTAAGGGTCTGCCCTGTTTGCTAATGGAAATTGAAAGATCTGTTTATTTACCTTCTAAAATGGCTACTATGTTCCACCTTCCATATTTCGTTATAACTATTTTGCTCATGAATATTCAGTAGGTATCAAACTTTGGAAGAAACACAGAACAGGGAAAGGGTTAAGGAAACCTGGTCAGATCTTGCCCATCCATTCCGTATATATGTTGAGGGGACACAGTAAACAAAACATTTGCTGGAATAGGCCATTGACATTGGTGCGTTCAGCAAACAGTGCAGACCCTGATAAGAGAGCTCATTCAGGAGCCCCCTCTCTGGGTCTACACGGGTTGTCTGTGTCTCTT
Organism: Azorinus chamasolen; assembly: GCA_963576725.1. Classification (NCBI taxonomy): domain Eukaryota; kingdom Metazoa; phylum Mollusca; class Bivalvia; order Cardiida; family Solecurtidae; genus Azorinus; species Azorinus chamasolen. Next base: position 93,589,609 of record OY755242.1, read on the forward strand.
TTAACCCGTTACCCCATAGGCCATTTTTAGATACAACCTCTTTGAATTAGTGTACGGAAAAGAAGCACTAAATAAAGAAAAGGAAACTTTTAGAATGTTGTTGTTTGAAACCATTGTAATAAATAGAGCATTTGCTCCTACAGGAGCAAATGCTCTATTTATCACAATGGTTTCACAAATTGATTTTTACAGTCGTCAAAAGTCGTCCATATGAGGGAATGGGTTAAAGGGACACTGGACACTAATTGGCTAGTCATATCAATACAGAGATTTCTTAGTGATCGATGTTTTAATGTTAGTAACATTTTGTTTTGCATTCTCGAATCAATCCTGGTAAACACTGAACAGTTACACACAAACGGTTTTTTTTGTAACAAGCAACTTCTTCCAGAAAGATTATAAACTTCATTGAATTAAAATACACAGATTTCTTACATTACATGAAGCAATAGAAAGTACAGATGGCAAGGGTAAATGTAACCTTCTTGATTGAAATGAGTATATTTTCGCAAGACATACTTCTTAGTAAAGTACAAACATTTATATGTATATTCAGAGTGTAACTAAGAATTGTATTCCAGTTGATCCTTTCCCTCATATTAACGCATTTTCACGCATTTGCAAACAGAATAGACAAAACTCAGACGGCTCCGCGAGTCCTGTTTTGGCTGTCTGATCAAGGTCTGTTATGTTTGCTTATAGTCATATAGACCTGATTATACACTCTCTGTCACAGTTAAAATTCCATAGTTAATATTGCTTTAAAATAATTTGTCTCGGTCATTATTTCTTACATGAATATTAAACAGGGAAAGGGTTAAGATAGTTTGTATAGTTCACCGGTAAACCCTACATAGCTACTCATTAGAATCACCTAATAGAGATGATTCTTGGGGGTTGCAGTACTATAGAGTTTGAGTAATAAGAGAATATGATAGATCAGTAAACACCTTATCTAAAGCCTGTATGTTTCTCAACACATACTCCCAACAGATAAGTGTGCGTACTCAAATACTAAAATCGGGATTTTCTCTACTAAACCCTATGTTGTAACCACTCTTTAGAATCGTCTCTTCGAGACGATTCTAAAGAGTGGTCACAGCATAGGGTTTGGTGGAGAAATAAAGGAGTTATTCTTGAAAATGATTTAATTTACGCATATTATCAACGGATACCCATTTTAAAATAAATTAATTATGGCAAAACAAGATCCTGTTGCAAACAATATGCGAAAGAGAATGTAGGCCGGCAGAGTTGATGTTAACACTGCAATGATGGCAGCAGACTTTAAATTTTAATTCTCAATTAATTACTAATAACTCCATTCACTGTTCAGTCATATCGGATATTATGCTTATACATGTCTGACAACTTGCAAACTTTCACAAGAATCCAAGTTTTGCTAATATAAGTGTCTCTGAATTGGATGTAAGAATTCTAAAATTCAGCCTTTGCTGTAGACTAGTCACAAAGTTTTTGTCTGTGATAAAAACAAATTGCTGTAACCTGCTCACCTAGTGGCTAGGCTAACAAATGTAGTTAGTCACTTATGAAATTGTTTCAATACAGTAAAACCATCTAAACCAGAATTCTAGTAGATAAGATTTTTAAATAGCTGTAGGCAGGTGGCTGCTTAAGACAGGATGATGGTCATACAGACAACTCAGGACTAGAGAAGCTATCTAATGCACCATGCATTGCAACTTATTAGATTGAGTCGAGGATGCGATTCTAATGAGTGGTAGTAAGACAAAACTTGGCGGAGATATATTAACCCTTCGCTTGCTGTTCACGTCAATATGCCTACCTGTAAATAGTGAAGACCCAGATGAGACAGCTCCTGCAGGAGCTGTCTCATTAGGGTCTGCACTATTTACAAATTGATTGTGCAACCAGTACACTTCAAAGCAGTGATTGTACAGAAACATACTTGTACAGAGTGAAGATATATGTAATTATACAACAGGGCGTGGGTAAAGAAGAACTTATTTTTTAAAATTCAGCAAGAGACGGGTTAACCATGATTTACTCCATGAATATTCGTGTAAGAAATAATGATGTCATGAATATTAATTTGATTAACTCTTATAATGTTATAGCACATGGACACAGGATAATTCTTTTTACCAGGGCAGACATTGTAGAATCTACAAGTATATTATATCATAAAGCCAGAGCAGACCCTGATCGGACGTCTCCTTAAGGAGTCATTTGATCTGGGTCTACCCTGTTTGCAATGGCGTGAAAATGCATATTTATCGAGTAAAGTATTAAAATACTTAATTTACAGCTCTGAATTCTTTCGCGTAACTTCAATATTTCATTTCAAATGACATTTGACATGTAGTCGCACACATTAGGAAAATCAACCTGCGGGCTTAGTTTACAATGAAGCCACCTTGTGCTAATACATACCTGTATACATTATGTAATACATTATTAGCTTAATTTGAATGGGAATCTCTTCATGAAATATGTTGCTTATGCGACTCAAGAGGGTGGGTTACCGAGAAAATAGTAGAGACATGTGGTCAGAGAGCTCCTCTTCGTCAGCGACATTGTCACTGATGTTATTCATAATTAGGTAAACCATGCGTATTGATATAAGAAATAATGACCTTATTAATAGTACATGTAGGCCTAATAAGATTATATGTTATATAAAACACAAATGAACACATGAAGTTTTGGCCATGGCAGAAACTGTAAAATCATCTATATTATAAGCAAACAGAGCAGACGGCTCCTATAGGAGTCTCTGATGTACGTGTACATGTACTCTGTTTGGAAAAGCGTATCTCTGGAGTAAAGGGTTAATATATCCTACACGGTCTACTAGAAACGAAATCTTCATGCCGGTGTCTTTTAATCTCCTATTTCTCTTAAGCCACCACCAGAGTGTCAAACCACTTAACACATTCTCTCCTAGTGACGCATTTTGGCGCCTCTGTAAAAGTCACACTATGAAATCATTGTGGAAAACAAATCAAAATGGTTTCAAAACTACACAGTTATAAAATTCTCCATTCTATAGTTAATGCTCCTTTTCGGTAGATTTATTCAAAGAGGTTGGGTCTAAAATAGTCTAGAAAGGGATGAGTTAAATTCTGTTTAAACACCTAGGTTTTTGGCGCCACATCTACACCCAAACTGTTTGTTAAGTAGCCAGAACTGTAGAAGTGATGAGTAGTAAGGAAATCGAAATTCAATATTTTTCAGCCAACATGCATCTTCTGCTACTCATTAGAATCGTCTATCTGAGTCTATTCTAATGGGATTGAACTGTAAATAAGACATTTTCATATATTAGTACGCATGATCTTTCCCAATAGCTCTGGTATTGCTTATACCTAACACTGTATGGTATATAGCCTAAGTATTTTTTCACTAAGCATTTTGAATGTATAGATACATAGTGGAGGGTGAAAGCCATGAAGGCCCCAAGGGAGCTTTCTGCATGACTTTCACTCTGCATTTAGCAGCCATTTGCCTAAAAGCCTAATTCTTCTTTACTCATATTCCGGTTGAGAGGGATTTGCTGCACATGCTTAGGAAGGAGTTTATGTTTAACCCTTTACACCATGGATATTCATGTAAGAAAAAAATGACGTCATGAATTAGACGTCAATTAGATTAATTGTTATAATAGCACACGGCCATGAGAAGTTTTGGCCATGCAAGAAGCTGTAGAATCTTATATAATATACATTATAAGCAAACAGAACAGACCCTGATCAGACGGCTCCTCAAGGCATAGAAAGGCGTATAATGTATGGAGTAAAGGGTTAAGACAGCGCTTCAGTACGGACTTTCTGACAATAGCCTTTGACCCTTTATTCCATATATATATATTTACGGCTGCCGTAGTAGTGTTTGATCAGGGTCTGCATGGTGTCTGATCAGGGTCTGCACGGTGTCTGATCAGGGTCTGCACGGTGTTTGATCAGGATCTATACAGTGTCTGACACTCGTTACTAAAAGGAAGGTAGGTCGGTGGTTTTGATCCCATGAGCTGCTTTGCAACGAATGAGATTAGAGCCGAAATCATCTTCCAGATATCATCCCTCATCATCATGTCATCTCATCATTCATCGGCGCTATATGACCTATTCAGTGTCGCAGTGCCGTAAAACCCAACTCACTCCCTCATTAGTGCCCTCGATATTGATCCAAAACTGCATTGTGTACAACTTGATTAGAGATAAAAATGTGTTCCTGAACTATTAAAGAATTGATGATATGTTCGAAATGCATGAAAGCGTACTGAACCTCGAATACAATAAACATGACATAACAGTCAATTGTATTGAATGACATATTTATTTCACATGTCAAACCTCTTGCAGATATAGCAGTAATCGAGCGAGATTACAGAACATTTTTGTATAACGCATTAATAAACACGTGCCAAGAGTGTAGATAAGACGACATGTATTTAACCATTTCCTCAATGAATATTCATGTAAGAAATAATGATGTCATGAACATTAATTAGATTAATTTGCTATAATAGCACATGGACACGGAACGATTAGCCATGAAAGAAACCGTAGAATCATATCTATATTACCACACTTGTTAGGAAACCGAGCAGACCCTGGTCAGACGGATCCCATATGAGCCGTCTGATCTGGGTCTACTCTGTTTGCAAAGGCGTAGAAAGTCGTATCTATGGAGGAAAGGGTTAATAATTCTTAAGTAAAATAATTAACATATTTCCAAATCCTATATTGTTGCTATTCATTAGAATCGCCTCTCCTATCCGATCTAATGAGTAGCAGGTATAGGGATTGACGGAGATATAAGAGATGTTGATCGATCACTACATGTACATCCTTTCTACTTCTCTGAACGGTATTTCATGTCTTCGTTGATTTAGAATATATAACATCGACATTTGTTTCGTATGGACTTTCGTTTCAGTAGCATTTGCTGGTCAGCTGTTGTTTGCTATTTTATTGAAGTTTAACGCATAGTAAATATTTATTGCTACTAAAGTCACTTGGAATATGAACAGACGAACGAACAGTGCGATCAGCAACTAGTTGTCGTATGCCCTTTGGATTCCTGTATTGTAGCAAAACGTATTACATGTAGCCACTACTGTAGAACACAGCCATAGGTCCAGATACGACGAGTACATTGAAGCATTTTCAAGAATAACTTCTTTATTTCCACACCCAATGTTGAGACTACTCTTCGAGACGATTCTAAAAAGTGGTAACAGCATAGGGTTTGGTGGAGAAATGACGATTGTACATACAGCAAAACATCTCTATAACGGCCACTAAATAACATCAAGTATTTTGTGTTAAAGGTATAGGAACGTTCTGTTTTACTTTCACCTTGCTTTAAACAGCCACCTGTCCTAAATACCAACTAGTTAACATAATTTAGTAGCCGTAATGGAGAGGTTTTACTGTAGTATTTGAATACGCACATTTATCTGTTGCTCTGACGCAGCGTCGGATCGCGGTCTGCCCTGTTTACCACTTATCAGAATTTGCAAACAGAGCAGACCTAGATCAGGAGCCGTCTGATCAGGGTTTGCTCTGTTTGCTTAACGTATAATGTAAATTTGATTTTACAGTTTCTGCCTGAACTAAAATTCCCCATTTTAGCCATTATAAAAATTCAGCTAATAGATATTCATGACGTTATTATTTCCTAAATTAATATTAAACAGGGAAAGGGTTAAACACATATTTGGATGATACCAATTACATGGATGAAGGGCTGACACCTCGAGCATGTTTATGTGTGTATCTTGGCTCGCCGTATCCAGGGGGAAGTAGAGGGGACTAATTATTGAAATGCATCAGCACTGATCATCATGCACTCCACATCAAACCATTATGTGGCATATCATGTGATTTATCGTGGCTCGTGTTCAATATCATCTGCATATCATTTATGTAGTTGACTCCTCGTGTTATATGACGTTTCAATTAGTTTGGATCCAACTCGGACACAGAGTGACATAGACGTTATACAGAGTGACGTAGGGCTTCACTATTTGTTCCGAGATATTTGTAGCAAGTTATTAAAGAGAATTGATAATGTGTACGAAAGTAGCAGACGATTGTAGCGGAAGCAGACGACACTCCGTGGTTGTCTAATGGGCATCAAGTTGTGAGGGAAATTTTATTATGTCGATGAAAATGGATATTGAGGTACCGCGGAGTCTTGCCTCCTCTGACAAAAGAGGAAAGCTATCTGCTATCGGTTTTAGCATGTAGTAATGGAACCGAAGATGTCGTCTGCTTTTCTTTAACCTTATACTTGATGAAAATAATATTCATGTAAGAAATAATAACATCATGATATAAATACGATGATGTTTTATAATGGCGTATGAACATACTATTGTTTGGGCATGACCGAGCTGTAGACACAGATCTATATATTTCCGTAACTAAGCAAACAACAAGAACAGTCTTTCATCAGAGAACTCCTACAGGAGTCGCCTGATCTTGGTCTAATCTCGATGCAGTATGGAGTAGTGCAAATGTTGTATGTGAAGACAAATTATTTAGATTGTAATTTCTAAAGAAGCAGACGATATTTCGGCAGATGACTATTACACTATTAAGGACATAGGGAAACGGTGTAGGGCATATATAGGAAACGCTCACAATGTAGGCCCAGGCCAGAGGGCCAAGAGCATTTTTGTTGAACCGTGCCTCTCAAAATGAAAATTAGTATCATTAAGAATTTACCCCAAAGGCATGTGCCTTTAACCCATTCCCTCATAGGCTATTTTTAGATCCAACCACTTTGAATAAATCTACCGAAAAGGAGCATTAATTAGAGAAAAAGAAAATTATAGAATTTTGTAGCTTGAAACCATTGTGATAAATAGTGCATTTGCTCCTATAGGAGCAAATGCTCTATTTATCACAATGGTTTCACAAAGTGACTTTTACAGAGTCGTCAAAAGTCGTCAATATCAGGGAAAGGGTTAATGCCTTTTCAAGGAGAGAAGATCCATATTAGACAGCTCATATAGGGACTAATATAGGTACCCGTTGAACAGGCTCAACTGTATCTCACTACACGACTATAATAGAGTATTTTATATAAGAGTCGTCTTTAACCGTATAAGAAATGATGGTGTCATGAATATTAATTTAAAAAAAATCTGCGGTACCTCAATAATAACCACAGGAATGTTTGGCCATGGCAGAAATCATATTTATATAATTATTATATCATAAGCAAACGGAACAGACCCTGATCAGAGGGGTCCGACATGAACCGTCTGATCTTGGTCTACCCTGTTTAGAAAGGCGTATTTATGGAGTAACAGGTTAACCCTTTCCCTCATATTGACGACTTTTAACGACTATGTAAAACTCACTTTTTGAAACCATTGTGATAAATAGAACATTTGCTCCTATGGGAGCAAATGCTCTATTTATCACAATGGTTTCAAATACAAAATTCTGAAATTTTCCTTTTCTGCAAAGAGGTTGGATCTAAAAATAGCCTATGAGGTAATGGGTTAAGAAATCTAAGTACAAATTCTCCGCCAAACCTATCTTGCTGCCACTCAGTTGAATGGACTCTCTCTCTATATAGAGATTGGCTGAGAAATCAAGATATTTTGACAGATCAGTATGCATATCATCTACAAACATGAACTACCCTTTACACATGCTAGTCTACATATATTTAGACGCCTTTCCAAACCGATCTGGATATACACTGATTGTTTTGAACTAAGATTGTTGTCGCAAGTCGAGCTCATTTATTTCTCAGAGCCTTTGTCGGAGGAAGGACGATACGGGGCTATCAATCTTTACTGTTTACCATCTAAGAACGGCGGAATTTTCCCATAAATTCATGTATACATATAGATTTCCGAAACTTTTTTCTGCCTGGTAACGGCCAAACGACTGGCATTTTCCGCTTATAGTAAGTGATTGGTCTGTCTGTATAGATTGGCGCATGTACCGAGAATAGAGAAGCTGTCCTCTTATAACTTGGCAGAAGTTTAGGCAAATCCACGGAGGACGACAGACAAAAACATCTTACATATTATTGCGATAGTTCTTTAATCCTTAACTTGATGAATATTCATGCAATAGTTCGTCTAGTATGAATATCGCGGGATGTAATTGCTGAGTCAAGAATGTAATATAAGGAAATGTATTGCCATGACAAACAATGTCAGCTGTGTAACATAGAAGCAAACAGAACAAACTTTGCTCCTATTGGGACCTGTTTTATCTATGTGCACTGCGCTTGAAAACCATAGTAAAACCCCTCTGAATCGGTCTTGGATACAGATGGCAGCTTAACCCATTCCCTCATATTGACGGCTTTTGATGACTGTAAAAATCACTTTGTGAAACCATTGTGATAAATTGAACATTTGCTCCTATAGGAGCAAATTAATGCTCTATTTATTACAATGGTTTCAAACTACAAAATTCTAATTTTTCATTTTTCTCTAGTTAATGCTCCTTTTCGATATATTTATTTAAAGAGGTAGGATCTAAAATAGCCTATGACGTGATGGGTTAATGCAGGATGAAAGTCATGCAGAAATCTCCTCTAGGAGCATGCCTTTCACTATGCATTAAGCAAACACCTGCCTAAAACTAATTGCATTCTTCTCTTCTAGAATTCCGATTAAGGGGTTTTTACTGTATCATCTTGTTACACTTACTGTATAGGGGAAGGACTGGTAAACATTACACATGACCGTCGATAAGACGCGTACTGTCCCATCAACATCACTTATTTCTCAACTAAACCCTATCATGCTACTACGCAATAGACTCGTCGCGCTCCTATAAAAAACGGCATCCTGAGAATTCATAAATATTCCGCTTAACTGCAGTTCTCAGCTATGTACAGTAAAACCTCTCTAAACCGGAATTTTAGTACAGAAGAATTTAGATATATTATGCAGGTGGCTGTTTAATGCAGGGTGAAAGTCATTCAGAATGCTCCTATACTCTGCATTAAGCTGCCACCTGTCTCCAAGGCCGATATTTATACTAATTGTTACGTCCGGTTTAGAGGGGGTTTACTGTACAAACTAAAAGCATTTAAATATTTAAGTAGGCAAGTGAACGTTTAGAATTCGATTCTTTTGAAATTGTAAAACAAGTGTTTGCAAACAATTTGGATTCATATATAAATAATCTAGTTTTTTCGTTGTCTCTTTTGTTGTCATACACTGCCGCCCTATTGCATAAACTTTTATCTTACAAAATTATCCGTCTGTAAATCAGTCATGCTATTTTAAAACCATTTGTTACATGCACCAAATCCGTTATATTGTATTGTTTGATGTTGCAAATTACTCAATACATTAAAACCTCTCTAAACCGGACATCTTGTGGAGAAGAATTTAGATGCTTAATGCAGGGTGAAATTCATGCAGAAAGCTACTAGAGGAGCTTTCTACGCGACGTTCATCTTGCATTGTCTCCAAGACTGATATTTATACTAAATTTAACGTCCGGTTTAGAGGGCGTTTACTGTAAATTATTCTTTCGAACTTTGATAAAATAAAAGGTAAGAAGTAAGACTTTATAATTATCTACTTATGACTAATGATTCTTACTTTTTTATCAAGACTGAAAATTCAAGGACTGTAACATCTGACAGGAAACTTACGGCCTATGTGAATTGTAAGTTTCCTGCCAGATTTTCTCGGACTTGAATATACCTAATAGTAGAACCTGTCTTAAGCAGCTATCAAAACGAGCTCCAATTTTGAATCCCTAAGGCAGGTGGTAGTTTAATGCAGGTCAAAATTAATACAGAAAATAGGAGCTTTTGGCATTACTTTTGTCCTTCATTAACCAAAGTATTCCTAAGTTCAGTAAATGAATGGCCGCTTAAGACTGGTTCTTCTGTATGGTCGAGACAAAAACTAAGATGTATACATGATTGAATTACATTTATAATCGAATTTCTAATGGAAGTCGCATTGTTTTAGCATGCTTAGGTGTTTTGCGAATGGAATTAGTGTTTTTTCCCCAAAATCTTTCAATATATCTGTACATGTGTTCATATTTAGACAGAAATTTGCAATAAACGTGGTGAATTTTGGTGTTCCAAACTAGATGATATATCGTCTTCTGTAAATATTACAATCAGTGTCAATCATTGCTGCTAATCAGTCGACGTATATTATTTCTTAGATAATTAATCTGCACCCCGTTTTTAAAGATTATCAGTTCAGTTCATTTTAATCAAGCACCATGAGTTTATAAGTTGCATATAATTAAGAATTAGGCGAAAGAAAGAGAGAGGGCGGGAAAGGGGGAGGGGAGACAGGGACGAGAGAGGGCGATGTAGGGAGAGCGAGGGTCGGGGTGGGGTGGGGGCGAGGGAGGTAGAGGAGAGGAGCTTCTAATTAGTTGCAGCAAGATAGGGATTGGATTAGATATTCGAACTACGTTTCTTATATACAGCCCTATCATGTCTGTAGAAAGGAACGCTATGCCCTTTATATATCCATGATATATTCGCACTTCGATTAATTGTCAATTATACAGTTGTAGGAACCCCAGTTCACATGTGTGGTATTTAACTATTTATCGCGTTTGGTCCATATAACCCTCTGAGTGGTGCATTAACAGTGTTGACCAATATGAGAGGGCTCCTATAATCCCCTGAATATTCTCGGTAAAGTTGGCCTATATGATGTTTGGAGTACATGTACAGTGAAACGCCTCTAAATCGGAATTCTAAAGGAAAATAATTTTGGTATTTTTAGGCAGGTGGCTGCTTAATGCAGGGTGAAAGTCGTTCAAAAAGCTCCTAGAGGAGCTTTTTGTTTGACTTTCGTCCTGCATTAAGCTGCCACCTTGCTCCAAGCTAGACACGTATTCTAATTTAAGATTAAAGTGATCTGAGATTGAGAATGTCCTGACATTCCTCGTAAACAAAACGCAGCAAGAACACAAGACTAACCATGCGAAAAACAAGGCGACCTTGTGCCTGGAGTTAATGATGTACTGTAGAACATCTGTAAAGCGGCCACCTAATGGATGCACAATTGTATCTTGAACTCCCTCGCTGACAACTTTTGTCGTCTGCCAACTTTGTCGTCTGCTTCAAATTTCATTTGTTTCATAAAATAGTAACAGTAACAAACAGCTTGGATCCTGATGAGACGCCGAGTTACTCGGCGTCTCATCTGGATCCAAACTGTTTGCATAGGTAATGACCGAAGCGACATTGGCAGCAAAACAGATAAAATGGGATGGCTACTTTATTCATGACGATAGTCGTGCAGAAAGCTCCCATAGGAGTTTTTGGTATTACTTTCGTCCTGCATTTTTGCAGCAAAAACCTGATGTTCAAGACCCAGAAGAAGACCTTTATTTGGCGGTCGATGAAGAGTGGTTATACAGTAATACAATTAATTATTCAATACAAAATATTTTACTTATCATTTCATTACACGATACCTGCGAGAATCTGAGTCTGTGGTACCGGAGACTATCTATAGTAATGATGAATAAACACGGACATCGCTGCTTAATGCAAAACGAATGCAGTGCAGAAAGCTCCTCTATACGACTTAAACACTGAATTAAGCTACCACATACCTCGTATTAGTTTAACCTTGTGCCTGATACTGGCGCGTTTATAAATAGGGTAGACTTAGACTAGATGACTCCTGTGGGAGCCGTTTGCTTATATAGTGTATATACAGCAAAACCCCACTAATGCGACCACTTAAATAATAGCTATAGCTGCCATTATAAGCAGGTGGTTGCTTAATGCAGGACGAAAGTAATGCAGAAAGCTCCTACAGGAGCTTTCTGCATAACTTTCGTCCTGCATTAAGCTACCACCTGCATCTGCCACACAGAATTATGTCCCTTATTGGTGGTCGCATTAGTGGGGTTTTACTGTACTAGCCTACCCACAGAGCGTGCGTATTCAAGTACATGTACTCAAATCGGCATTTCTCCACCAAACCCTATGCTATGACCACTCTTTAGAATCGTCTCATGGGGACGATTCCAAAGAGTGGTCACACCATAGGGTTTGGTGGAGAAATAAAGAAGTAATTCCTGAAAATGTTTTCATTGACGCATCTTATTGAACCTCTGTACTTGTCATAGCCATGTATTCAATTGCTTTATGCAAGCATAGGCCTATAGGACAACATGGTAAACCAATGATCATACTGGATGGAGTCTTAACCCTTCGCTTGCTATTCACGTCAATATACCTACCTGTAAATAGTGAAGACCCAGATGAGACAGCTCCCGCAGGAGCTGTCTCATCAGGGTCTGCACTATTTACAAGTTGATTGTGCAGCCAGTGCACTCCACAGCAGTGATTGCATGTAGCGAAATACTTGTACACAGTGAATATATATGTAATTATATAACAGGGCATGGGTAAAGAAGGGGAAATGTATTTTAAAATTCAGCAAGAGAAGGGTTAACATGGATATTCGTCACATAAAGGGTTTAGTGGCCATTGTGGATGGATTGCACTACAATGTCCTTGGACTTTATCGTAGGAGGAAATTAAGATGCAGATGGCTCGTCGTATATAACATGCTGGAGTTGAGTTGCTGCACTGTTTGCATGTTCTATTAAACGAGTCCCATCACCATGGTCACGGAATTTTTATAGCATTGGTCACGTTAATCTAGATCTACACCATTGGTGCCTGACTGGCCACTCCAAAGTACAAACAAATCATTGAAAATGATGTTCAAGTAATTCTGCATCATCCGTTAAGATTGCAAGACGAGAACCAGCAGGCTTGCTTTTAATGCAGCACACACGGGAATACAAATTTATGGGCCATGCTTGTATGTTATATGGCCCCATCACAAACAGCCCAGCGTGAACTGAAGCCACAACACCGGCGTGTTAACACGTCCTTCGTGACTTTCTGGATCCCTAAACTTATAATTAGGTTTACGGAGAAGCGGATATTTGACCCCTTGTTATCTCAGGCAAAGTTCACCCCTATGTCTGAACGCATAGCTGACATTCCCGGGCGCTTGTTTTCAGTAACTGCTCTCTTATTAAGGCGGGGCCACGGGGTCAGATGATCTCTGAATTTGTTGGTGTTGGGCGCTTTTATTAAGTTCAGTGACAATTAAACAAATCGTAATACAAGGGCTCGTCCAGGTTCAACGAATTCAATTCGACCTAACCCCGTTTGTTATATAAAACGTTTAATAGTTTGGGTGAGTGTTGTGTCCAGTTTCATTGCGGATTTTGCTGTTTGTCATGTAACTCTTTAGGTATTTATTGGATGCAAGTAATTAGCGACACGTTGGGCTCCAACAAGGGGAAGTATTGGGTTGCTATACTTCTGAATTTTGAACCATCCACTTAAGAATAAGTGGCTGGTACATGGTTTTTGCATTTTGATGAATGGTTAACCCTTTCCCTGTTCTGTATGTAGGCCAAATTTCAATACTTACTAACTATTCATGGACAAAATAGTTATGGAAGAGAAATATGGAAGAGGAGAACATTGTAGACAGTTTAGAAAGCAAAGAAACAGATCTATCAAATTCCATTAGCAAACAGAGCAGACCCTGATCAGACGGCTCCTCTAGGAGCCGTCTGATCTGGGTCTACTCTGTTTGCAGATGCGTGAAAACACGTTTATATGAGGGAAAGGGTTAACTCATTTGTGTCTAGTGTTTCTTAAATCAGATATAAACAAACAGTGCGGAGTCCCCCCCCCCCCCCCCCCACTCCCCCAGTCAGTGTCTGTACTGTTACTGCTTCCAAATTATTTGCCAGTCAACACGGGCAAAATAATTATTGCAGAAACGCTCAAAAGATGGACTTTAGAATCATTCAAAATACATACTTGGACAACATGTAGTTCGTTAAATTGGTCGTTGTACCCCATCATACTCTACATTACAAAGTGTCTGAAACACAATTTATGTGTCGCGCCATAAGAAAAGATCCCTTCCGAATTAAGAATTTTAAACAGTGTATACTCTGATCATTTGAATTAATATTCAGAAAGGGGGGAGCTATTTTCAATTATTCAGCAGATTAGCCCATTCCCTGATAGGCTATTTTTAGATCCAACCACTTTGAATAAATCTACCGAAAAGAAGCAATAACTCAGGGGTGTGATTTTTCCGCGGATCCGCGGATTTCCGCGGATCCGATGATCCAAAGGACCATTTTCCCAAAACGTCTAAATCCGTTGCGAAATTCCGAAGGGGGGGGGGGGAGGTCCGCGTCCGGTCTGGTCCGGGAATTAGTCTTGGCCGATCTCGCCGCGGATTTACCCTGTGCCATTTCAGCTTCATCTTACCTATACTACGCGGAATCCGATTGGCCAAATCTTTGTGCCTACACCAATCAAATCGCTGTTATCGTTGCATGAGCTACAAATCCGTTTCCTCCCAAATTGTTAGGAACTTTCACAACAAACGTAAAAAAATGTGGCACCATCTCAAACTATTGCTGTATTTGAATCAAATGGAGTTAAAATGACAATAATATTTTATCGGACAGCTGATTCAGCGGAAATTCTGCGTATTGCCACTAGCAGTAGTTCAAGCGGGACTGGCTAGAAACTGAAAAATGACAGCGTGTCCTCGTGCGTCTCAGAAGTTGTCATTGACAGAAAACAGTAAAGTGTTGAGTGTGCGGCAAATTGATTACATACTGCTAAAGAGGGAAGCTTGCTATTGTAGAACATAGTTCTTCATCTGACACACACAGAAGGAAAATGTGATTAAAACCAACAGAAAGTAAGTTACCGCCCTACGTAACCGGTGGACAATCTGAAGATGACAGAAACTATGGTATTCACTCAATTTTCAAAAACGTATCAAAGCCAAAAGAATGTGAAACACCTGTTCCTGTAGTATTACTTGAAGACAGAACAGCAAATGCACAGGTAGGAGCAAAAAAGTGTTTAAAATATGTGATTGATTTTCAATGAATAACTAACCTGCAGCTGGTTCCTAAATTTTATGAGAAGGTGCATGTCAACTATTAGTAAACTATTTCATTGACAGTGATGACAGGAAATAAATTACAATAAGAACAATAAAAAAAAGCAATAACAGTAGAAGATTCATGTTGGCACCTTTTCCAGACTTTAAATCATACTGAGCCAGAGTATTCTATCCATGATGATGAACACAAGGGCCATATTTTCTCTACAATTATGCAACATTTTGCCATACTTAAGATCTATCTGTTTATGATTGCATCATCATGTGCACGGAAATTTGTTATTTTATGCTGGAATTTCTGGTTACTTCAAAAAGGCTTGAGAATATTGCAAGAGCATTCTTTTGTACTTCACTATTTTTTTTTATGAATATTCATATCAGAAATAAAGACATCATGAAGTATAATTAGATTAATTTATATTATGCCACATGAATACAATAATTTTTGGCAATGGCAGAGACTTGAGAATTATTATTTGTTGTATATGATTTTATTTATAAGCAAATAGAGCAGATCCAAATCAGACTGCCCCTACATGCCTTCTCAGTCTGCAAAGGAGTATTTATAGAGTGAAGGGTTAAAAACTAGTTCATGCTCATGAGCAGAAGTTGAAAGATCAAACTGATGTTTGTCTTGTACAAACAGTTACATATTAGTAATTCCTTTCACTCTTCTTTTTTCAGGCAATGGTTCTTGGTGTCATTGCTGAGAGGAATCTACCTCTGTCCACAGTACAGGTCCTGATTGACTTAGCCACAGAACTTGCGAAGGACATCAAGGCTTAACAGAACCTGAGTATGGTTTGCACTTCAGCCTCATAGACTTGGTGAAACTATGACTAGGAAAACAGTAGAGATGCTGAAGAAAACACCAGTTTTGCTAAACCTTGATCAAGCAACAATAACAAAAACAGACATTTTGTACCAGAAGTTATTTGTAATAACTTTGATGAGAAAGAAGGCAAAGTTGTGCTAGACCAGTTTGCCTCAATAAAAGTTGTGAAAGTGGATTAACATTATGAAGTTATGTTTTTGTCTTCAACACCAGCTCTAGTAATAAAATGGTATTTAGTACAGTGCAGTTGTTTTTTTTGGTGTGTTTTTAAGTTTTAAATTTTGAACCAGGATAGCTCAGGGAGAGCTTTCCAATTGACCTTTAAAGCCCTATTTTTCATTTTTGGCAGGGGGCTTCGCCCCCTGTGACCCCCACCAGGGCTTTGCCCCTGGACCCCATTGGGGGCCTAAAGCGGCCCCCAAACCCCGCGCCAAAATATTTCCTCCCCTCAGCTCTTAGGTCAATCACACCCCTGATAACTAGAGAAAAGGAAATGTTTTAGAACCTCGTTGTTTGAAACCATTGTGATAAATAGAGCATTGCTCCTATAGGAGCAAATGCTCTATTTATCACAATGGTTTCAACAGGTGATTTTTACACAGGCGTAGAAAGGCGTATTTAGGGAGCAAAGTGTTAAGTGTTAAATATAGACAACGCAATCTCAAATGTGCAATGAAATGTTGCAGATGTTTATGAGTGTCAAACGATAAAGACTTTGCTCTACTTGGTTTATAAAACTCTTCATCATTGGAATATAGTCGGGCCAAGTAAATGCACCATCAGCTTATGATTACGACACAGGTGAATTGCATGGCACGGCAGCCAATGACCTCAGCATAGACAAATTGCATGACATGAGGTACATTGACATAAACGTACGCTAACGTTGCGTTGAATTTTACAACACTGAGCAACTGCATGACACGTCGGCTGATGACCGCAACACAGGCGAACTGCAAGACACTATAACGGTTGACCGCAACGTGTGTGAACATGCTTGACATTGTAACGGATGACCGCAAGCCATGTACAATTAATGGCACGTCACCTGATGACCGAAATACTGGCAAAATGCAAGACATTGCAACATGTATGTCAATGCAAAACAGTCTAATAAGTGAATGACACAAAATATAATGACCGCGACACAGTCATGACATAACACATGACGACAGCAACACATGCTAATTGCTTGACATGGCAACCTATGTGTGCAACACAGTTGACTGACTGCAAAAACACAATGCAGGTCCGGATTATGCCTGGTCCAATCATTACCCTCGTGTCTTAACCATAAACATATGCGATCTAATACACGAGATATAGACAAACAGTGTATATCCCGAAGGAGTCCTCTGATTAGGGGCTGCATTGTTTGCTATACCAATCAGTGTTTAAGGTTGTCATCAGGCCCCGTGGTTATAAAACATTTTGCTTGAGTATGAGATCTTTCTCAAGCATCTGAATGGTCAGATTCTGAGCTTGCTCAGAATTTGACCAATCAGATACTTGTGAATGGTCTCAGACTCAGAAGTTTTAATACCTTTGGTCCTAGACAGATTTCATTGACCCCTCCGCCATGAAGAATGGGTGTGTTTTAAATTTTAATTACGACGACTTTACGTAATATTATATTGGAGTCAATGGGTTAAAATTATATGAGGACGTATTAACATGTAAGTCTTGTCGTTATTACACTTCCGTTGATTTATCTATACTTCCGCACACTGTTTTATCGTCTTATCTTCCCTGTCCTGTCTGACTGACAATCTTCATTCAGAAATCAGTGCCGCATATTTCTTTCCTGTCAGTAAGTAAGACGAGGCTTACATAATGGTCCGGTGCAGCTGTGTGCTTGCTAATCTTTTCATTGCTGAATATTCAAAGTGGCATTGCTGCTCATCAGTTCTTTAACTGTAGCGCCCATTCAGTATGAAAGGCTTAGATTGGCTAGGTATTTTAATGACATTCAGTGCAGACCACGATCAGATGGTTTCTCTGGGCTCTCTCATCTGGGTACACACTGTTTGCATATGCCAATACACTCGTTTCCCGCACTCACAGGGTGTAATATTAATTATTCAATAAGCCGAAGCAGTCATTAATGACTGATCTATTGAAGTACATGCGTCTGTCCTTGAAACGGCTGAAAATATTTTTTTGAGTCACACGTTTCTGTTTTGTATGTCACCCAATGATAAAGCTACTGCAGGTCATCTACCCGTTCTGGGAATATGAAGGGTTACATATACCTACCTTCTTAGTATAGGTCGGATGTGTGAGGTTTTTGTCTTGATCTTGTCCAATATCTAGACAAGGAAACCGGTTGGGTCGTGTTAAGGATACCAGTAAATAATTCATAGCTGGTTTACCTCGTTGTGCTAAATCAAACAAATGCAATTTTAATGTATGTAGGTAGGTACACCAGGAAATTGTTTCGACCTTTGATTAACAACCACTTAGATCGAACCCAGATCTCTCGATCATCGGGACTCGGTAATTCTACATACCGACGTTTGACGGTATTTAACTTTTTGCCTAATAAATAGTCATGTAGGAAATAATGACATAATGATAATATTGTTTTTATAATAATACATGAATACCAACTTGTTTGTTCGTGGTAAAACTGTAAAATCTGGTCTATAATTATCATTCCATAGACAATCGGGAAGAACCTGGTCAGACGGCGCATACAGGGGCGGTCTGTTCCATTTGTAGATGTGTCTTTATCAGGTTAATGGTTAACCCTTTGCTCAGTATATACGCATTTGCAAACAGAGTAGACCCAGGTCAGGCGGCTCCTGTAGGAGTCGTCTGATCAGGGTCTGCTCTGTTTGCTTATGGTATTATAAAAATAGTCTTAGATGATGCCAAAGTTATTGTCATGGCCAAAACTTCATGTATCAAGATTAGAATTAATCTAATTAATATTGCTGAAGTATACTTTCTTACATGAAAAGTCATGGAGTAAAGGTTAAAATATGCAGTTAATGGTTTCTTACTACATCGTCTATGCAGAACTGTAGATAAAAATGAATATTTAGAAATTTCATATTTTTGTCCGCATATCTCTGTCTTACTGCTTCTCAATAGAACATCCTCGTTGATTCTATTCTAAAGAGTATTTTGCTGAGAAATAAGAGTTGATTGACCAGTATCCCTTCAGTTTTGATTTGATACAAGAACATGCGAACGGATTAGCCCTTTCAGTTCTCGCCACATTTTGTTATCCTCACCAGAGGGTATATCCCTGACGCACCGGCTTGACTGTGTTTACACTATTCACCTGATAGAAACTCCATTTAACGCCTTTGCAAACAGAGTAGACAAAGATCTGACGTAGGAGGCTTCTGATCAGGTTCTGCTTTGTTTGGGTATGAAATAGTGTAGATCAGATTTGATTTAACATCTTCTGCCATGGCAAAACTGTCCTGTGTTCATATGCCAGTACATGTATTTAATTCACATCATTGATGGTCATGTTATTATTTTTGACATGAATACTACTTAAAAAGGGGCCCATATATTCGAAGATATCAAAAATGATCTTGAGTGCGACTTTGCGATAGAACTATATACACGTAAAACAGAGATCCCGGTCACTACAGACCTTTCTTACTCCGCATCGAAACCGCTCTTCAAGCAATTCTGAAACTTGTATTGACTTGTTAGAAACCCAAAATGTCTCCCCGGAACATGGCGCTTTGCTATCGCCATACTGTTCCAACAATGTTCTTTAATGAGTGATTCTAGTGGTCCCTTTTTTCTAGCAAACAAATCAAAACTTAAGAGTAATCATGATTGCAATGGATATTTGAAATCTACATTTGTTGAGGATTGGTCACCTCATAGCATGCAGCGAAATGCCATACGAGACTAATACGCCATACGAGACTAATACTTTCTTCCGAAATGTTATTACTACTTTCGCTGCCACGTATTATCTGTAATATTCCAGCCTGCTTTAATTTTCAATTCCATTTTCTCTTCATTTCTGGTTAAACAAAAACAAGGTAATAGCATCAAACAACATGGACCCCGTTGAGACTCTCGAGTTATTCGGCGTCTCATTTGGATCCAGACTGCATGTATAGGTAATCATAGATCTATGCGCCATTGGCAGTGAAAGAGTTAAGCTATAATAGATATAGTTGATATTATTTATGGCAGTATTCTTCAGTCGATAACATCTGAAGCTACCATTTCTCATTTTTTGACGTATAATTCAATTACCCGTTGTCCGCTTGTTGTAATGATAGATACCTTTTCTATGCTCTTATCTCAAAAGCATTTGTTTGCATGGCGTAACATGCTGGGCACGGACAGGACACGTGTAAAGCAGTAACTAATGGGAGAACTGATCTATCAAACCAGAGAAAATCCCCGACATTTCTACCTTAACCCATTACATCATAGGCTATTTCTAGATACAACCTCTTTTAATTGATCTACCGAAAAGGAGCATTAACTAGAGAAGAGGAAACAATTTAGAATTTTGTAGTTTGAAACCATTGTGATAAATAGAGCATTTGCTCCTATAGGAGCAAATGCTCTATTTATCACAATAGTTTCACAAAGTGACTTTTGCAGAGTCGTAAAAAATCGTCAATATCAGGGAATGGGTTAATCACATCTGAAACATTCGGGGCCCCTGTATTGACGTTCTTCTATAAGCATGACGCCACAGAACCGGTGGTTTCAAAAACAATTTGTAATTTTGAGATTTTAACACTTTCCCAGTTCGATATTAAATTTAATTCGAAACCTCAATACCTACTGAATGTTCATGGGCAAAATAGTTATAATGAAAAATGGAAGGTGGAACATTGATCCCATTTTAGAAACTTAAAAACAACGGGTTTACCAAATTCCACCAAGAAACAGAGCAAACCCTGTCTGGTCTGGGTCTACTCTGTTTGCAAATGCGTAAAAATACGTTAACCCTTCGCTTGCTATTCACGTCAATATACCTACCTGTAAATAGTGCAGACCCAGATGAGACAGCTCCTGCAGGAGCTGTCTCGTCAGTGTCTGCACTATTTACAAGTTGATTGTGCAACCAGTGCACTCCACAGCATTGATTGCACAGCGAAATACTTGTACACGGTGAAGATATATATGTAATTATACAACAGGGCATGGGTAAAGGAGGAGAAATGTATTTTAAAATTCAGCAAGAGAAGGTTTAAGCTACATTGACATGTTGTTTTCTTTTTGTCTTACTGGATGAACAATTGTGATTATAATTATTTGTACACCAGATAATGCGACCTTCGCCGGTACAAATCACACAAGTTGAATAGCTGTATTGTAGAATTTACGTTTACGAGATATTTTCCCGAGCTTGCCGGAAACTACCGAGTAGTTACGATTTCTATCTGATGAGACGATCCTATTATTTGTTCATGCGATATTATTAAACTCAATGTTATTCATATTGATGATGTCAGTATCTCTTACATGGATACCCGTGGAGTAAAGAGTTAAATGACAGATCGATTTATTCATGAAGTGATCTCTCGATTGATTCATTGCAATAACTGTGGACACTGTTGATACCCGATTGTCATCACCCGCTTCTGTCGCCCCCATACCACGGTGATCTTAAGTGTAACCGGTGTGAAACCATTCCCATTGACTCCACTTTTGTTGGAACCATATATCTAGACCCTGCTTCCTGTGATCACAAACACTTCTGTCGGTGTTGTTTTACCAAAGTGACTATAGCCACCTTAGGCCATTATCTCTTCTCTCACCCAACAATTACGTACAGACAGTACTATTTATTGTATGCTTTTTGTTTTGCTAAATGTATTCGAGTTTTGCTTTGTTTCTGTGTTTCTTTTGCTTCTATTTTCAAGAATTACGACCCCTGGTTCGATGCTGAGTTACTTGGTCTGTCATCTGGGCCTGGACTGTCTGTAAGGGTCATCACGAAATCGCAAAGCGCTTGCTATCAAACGAACGGCTGTGTTGCTTTACGCACGCAGTGACTTCGTAACCTAGTTTCGATACTGCAATTTACGACTGGGTTTGTTCTATGGTGACTAATATCAAATTGCCCATTTGTTCCCCGGACCTCAGTGCTGTGGATCACACTACCCGTTCATTTTTTCACAGATAGTCAAATACTGAATGAAACTGTTTTACCTGATTTCACGGTTTAACCCTTTCCCTGATGAATATTCATGTAAGAAATAGTGGCATCGTGATTATTAATTAGCCATGTTTATAATGACATATAAACACAGCATGGTTTGCTATGGCTCAGATGATAGAGTCAGGTCTATGTCTAAGCAAACAGAACTAAGCCTGATCTGGGTATACTATTTATGCAAAGACGTGAAATGGAGTTTATATCAGGTAAACGGTTTAACGCAAACTGGGTATATGAGTAGAGACGAAACCCTTTCTGTGTAGGGAAATGAGTCACTAATGTCATTTGCAAACAGTGTAGACCCAAATGAGAGGGCTCCTAGAGGAACCCTCTCATCAGGGTCTGCACTGTTTGTCATGTTACAACTTTCTTTTAAAAAAACAACCCTGAATATACACATTGAGCTTGACCTGTTTGAATTTTGGAATAGTCCATTTGAAACTTGAGCGTTGAAAGGGTTAAGAAAGCACATCCTACGCATAACCTGGTCCTAATGTACGGACGTGCTTCTGTCTACAGTAGCAGATCAAACCCACTAGCCGTACGAGATCAGGGGGCGAACACCGCACAGAACAAGGTAGATTGTGATTCCAATAATCTTACTATTTTAATTCAATTTTAAAGCTTATATGCGCGAAAGGGCAACGAATAAACAGAGCAAAATAGGCAAGCCAGTTAAGGGTACATGGTATCAATAAAATCATTGAGATCGGGTGGACGAGCGAGCTCGCTCGAGACCTTTTGTTTGTCGGATCAGTTCGGGGGCCATTGTATTCGCCATCTCAGGTGTTCAGCTTTGTGATGTTATGTTCAATTTGTAACCGGTAGACGTGATTTTAGTGATAAGACTACAGTTAGTAGAGGATAAAATGTCAGTCGATATGAGCCGTATCGCGAGAAAGTTTGTAAACAGGGTAGGCCCTGATGGCTCCCCTTACCATGCTCCCAGTTCTAAATCTTATTTGGTATTCAGAACCATTGATAAATGGCGTACTTTCAGTACTGAACTCATCATTTCCCCACCAAACCCTATGTTATGATCAGTATTGAATCGTCTCGAAGAAACGATTCTAAAGAGTGGTGACACTATGGAGGCTGAGTGGATAGATAAAGAAAGCGTCTTACTTACTGCTCTAAAGATACAGTAAAACCCCTCTTAACCAGTCTTCTAGATGAGAAGAATTTAGATACTTTCAGGCAGATGACTCAGATGGTTGCTTAATGCAGGGTGAAGGTCCTACAGAAAGCTCCTATAGCGGAGCTTTCTGTATGATTTTCGCTCTGACCGATATTTATACTAAATTAAACGCCCGGTTTAGAGAAGTTTAGCTGTACATTCAAAACCAAAGAAAAGGATCGCGTGATCGTGATTTCTCAACCAAACCCAGTAAATGTTCTTGTAGCCACTCGAAGAGACGAATATAAGATTCGATCACAATATACGGTTTAGAGGATACATGAAGGGGCTTCAGTAGAACCTGCCCTCAGCGACCATTCATTTAATGAACACAGGAGTCTTAAAAACCAGGTGGTTGCTTAATGCAGGGCAAACGTAGTGCAGAAAACTCCTATAGGATATTTCTTTATTAATTTTGACCTGCAATACGTTATCACCTGCCTTACAGACACATACTTAGATATCTTTTGCTGACCGCTTAAGACAGGTTCTGCTGTATTCTTGAAATAGCGTTAACACTTTCTATCTGTGTCTCTGAATTGGTATCGAGTGGTCGATTTTTGTATTGTTATCCCTTTACGCCATAAATATTCATATAAGAATTAATATATGTATACTTTATATTTAAAATGACATTTGAACAGGAAATGTTATGACACTGTTAACATCATATAATCAGATCTACGACGCATACAATTTCATAAGCAGTCAGAGCAGACCCTGATTAGACTGTTCCAATGGGAACCGTCTGATCTGTGTCTACTCTATTTGAAAATGTGTTAAAAGGTGTTTCTGTGGAGGAAAGGTTTATCCTAGATCTTGACCTTAAATCGACTGCTGTTTTACAGAGCACTGGAGAAATAGGTACACATGCATATATACGTATGCCCTCAGTTTGAACATACAGTAAAACCTCTCTATAACGACCACTAAATTACATCAATTATTTTGTGTTAAGGGCAGGTGGCTGCTTAAAGCAAGGTGAAAGTAAAACAAAGGCAGGTGGCTGCATAAAGCAAGGTGAAAGTAAAACAGAACGCTCCTATAGGAGCGTTCTGTTTTACTTTCACCATGCTTTAAGCAGCCACCTGCTCTAAATACCAACTAATTAACACAATTTAGTGGTCGTTATAGAGAGTTTTTACTGTATAGGGAAATATTGCTATTTATTTCTCCAACAAATCAATCTAAACTTGGTCTCATTAGAATAGCTTCTCCTGGGCGATTCTAATGAGTATCAACCAGAGCAATAGATAAAGGTGCGTACTCGGATACTAAAATAGCATTTTCTCCCCCAAACCATATCAGGCTGTTTTGTGGCCACTCTTTAGAATCGACTCGAAGAGAGGTTGGTGGAGAAATAAAGAAGTTGTTCTTGAAACTCGATCCGAACCTAACTCTCAACTGTTTGCAAAATTCCGGATATAATTATGGCCTTTTTTCTGAGTGAGTAAATATTTGTATTACGGAAGAGGATTATACAGTAAAACCTCTCTTAACCGGACGTTAAATTTAATATAAATATCGGCATTGGAGACAGTTGACAGCTTAATGCAGGGTGAAAGTCATGCAGAAAGCTCCTAGAGAAGCTTTCTGCATGACTTTCACCCTGCATTAAGCAGGCACCTGCCTAAAATATATAATTTATTCTGTACTAGAATTCCGGTTAATAGAGGTTGTACTGTATTTCGGACGTTAACCATTTACCTAATACTCCTGATAGAAATGCATTCTGATGCCTTTGCAACCGGTGCACCGGCGTAGACCAAAATAACCACTGTTACCAGTGCCTATCCTGTTGGCTTGTGGAATACTATAAATATGATATTACAGTTTCTACCATGGCCAAATCATAATTATGTTCCTGTTAGTTCATATTAAGCAATTGTAAAAATACATACACTAATTTAATAGAAAAATCATAATTATTCAATTTGTATAATGTATTTAAAACAACGTATGAATGTTTAGCATACCTGTGTCGAGTTCCTGATTAACCATGCCAATATGTTGCAGAGCTCCAGATAAGGTGCGTAATTCAAAATAGTTTCAAGAATAACGCCTTTATTTCTCCACCAAACCCTATACCGTGACCACTCGTTAGAGTGGTCACAGTATAGGGTTTGGTGGAGAAATGATGATATTAGTATTTAGGTACGCACCTTAATCATAAGCAAAAAGAGCAGAGCCTGAATGGACGACTTCTTCTGGAGTAGTCTGGTCTGGGTCGCCCCTTCTTGCAAATGCACTAAACTCTTAGACTTTCATTAGAAATGAATATTCAAATTTTTACTGCAGTTCAGAGATACATTGTAAAAACCGAAAGGTTCATGTCTTAATTCAATAGTTGTTATGAATCAAAACGTCAAGTTTACTCATGTTGATCTGTATCTACTCAGCAGGACAATGTGACTCTAGAAGCTATGTACATTGATGCATGTTATATATTTTAGTAATAAAATATGTTTAAACCAACGGCACTAAAAGGTTAAATGGCATTTTCCTAGCAGGCATAAGGTTGGTCAATTAAAAGTTTATTTTTATTCGTCAACGTCGATGATCTTGTACACAATGCCATTCGGTAACGAGAAAGATGTGTACACCAAGACTTCTCGTTTCTTTAGCCTGTATTGATTTCCGTTTGAGTAAACATTGGCATTTTATCGCGTTTGGGCGGTAGAATTATACCAGTGTACCTCAGTTCTATGTTTACATAGGCCGGGTTTTATTATAGCCGATTGGGGCAGTGTTTGCCTTAAGATTATGGCAGAGTGAATGAGAGAATGCTTGAAATTGTTTTCTTTAACACCTCCGTGTGATTTGAACATTTTATACATCATTTATACCGGGTAGATTACATTTGAGAAGGGTTTTATTTGACCTTTTTAGTGACGGAGAGGGTTGTTAGCGACAGGATTTAAAATCGACATTGTATTAAGGATAGAGTGTTTTATGAGTAAGTCTTCTCCTTTATCGATTTCATTACAGAACATATGCACGATACAATTATATGAATCCAATCTGCAGTACAATTGTACACGGTGTGGTGAATTGTCACCTGAGAAGTAGCGAGTCAATTAACATGATTGGCGCTGTTGTTAAATGTGCACAAGTCTCGTAGCTAGCTATTTGTTCAGTTATTCTAAAACTTCATACAGACTCGTACTTAAGAAATGGTATAGATACATTAACACAGAGGAATGGACAAGACACTAACTTAAAGTACTGTTAAGAATATTTCCTTTATTTCTTTTCGAGACGGTTCTATAGAGTGGTCACACTAATTGGTGTGGTGGTCACAATAATTGGTGTGGTGGTCACAATAATTGGTGTGGTGGAGAAATGATGACTTTGGTATTTGAATACACACTTAAAGTGACGTTTATCTGTTATCATGTTCAAGACTTAACGAACTTAGTGATGATTGTAACCGAAGTAGCTGGTCTAAAGGTAGATATAATCAACTGGTTTTCAAACTTCCTTTTGTACCCATGTTGTTTTAAATCTTAAGCCAACTCTTTACCTGACTTGCATATTGACGACATTTGAAAACATAGCACATCCTGATCAGGCGACCCTACAGGAGTCTACCCTGTTTGCAACGGTGTTAAACGACGTGTATATCAGGTGAAGTGCATCTACATGCAAAGTAGACCCAAACTAGACAGCTCCTCTCAGAGCCGTCTTATAAGTGTCTGCTCTGTTTGCTTTTAAGAGTTATATGTATACAGTTTCCACCATGATGACCCCTTTTCCATGTTCCATGTGATTGTTTCTGGTCATGGATATTAAAGAGGTGATACAATCTAAATACAGTAAAACCTCTCTATAACGTCCACTAAATTGTATTAATTAGTTTGGTATTTAGGGCAGGTGGCTGCTTAAAGCAAAGTGAAAGTAAAACAGAACGCCCCTATAGGAGCGTTCTGTTTTACTTTCACCTTGCTTTAAGCAGCCACCTGCCTTTAACACAAACATACTTGATGAAAAGTTAATGGCCTTTATAGAGAGGTTTTACTGCAAATACTAAACAGGGTGGGGTTGAAGACCGGGAATGATCGTGGTTTAAGTGTTGGGATTAGCCACGCATTCTACGTTTAGAGTACCAAAGGAAACTTAATATTTAGCATGTTCACTTTACAAATTGTTTGGATCCAGATTAGACACCGAGTAACTCGGCATCTTATCAGGATCTAAACTGTTTAATATACGGGTTGTATGCACTGGAACTGTTTGTAACATGAATAGTCGTGGTTTATGGCAAGCTTCTCAGCATGCTACATGTTGGGTGGAAGCACATTCCATTGACAGCGGACGACAGCTTCCAGCAGTCGTAGACTGATAGTCTGAGACATGACGGAATGGTGACATCAATGCCCAGCACGTGTTGCTGCGACAGGACTGGCGATGACCTAATAAAGGCTGCGTGAAATTAGAAAATGTTCTGACGGCTTCAAGTCGTCGTCTGCTTCCGTATTATCGTCATTAATAACAGAGCAACAGATAAAAGAGTCTATTTCCCCCTTTTGTTGTTGAATATTCATATAAGAAATAATGACATCATGAATATTTATTAGCTGATTTCTTCAAATGACACGTATATATCACGTTTTGAATTAGTAGAAACTATAGATTCGGGTATATTATAATTTCATAGTCTGATCTGGATCTACTCTGTTTGCAAAGGCAGTTCTAAGATCGTCGCGACTCTCTAGAAGACATGGGGCTAGAGAATATATTATTAACACTTTACAATATGAATACGCCTTTTTACGCCTTAGCAAACGGAGTAGACCCAGATCAGACGGCTTCTGTAGGAGTCGTCTCATCAGGGTATGCCCATACTCTGTTTGCTTATGGAATTGTAAAGATGCCATTTCACAGTTTCTGCCAAGGTAAAAAAAAGTCCGGTGTGCATGCACCATTATGAAAACGACCTAATAAATATTTATGATGTCATTATTTCATTCATTAATATTCACGGAATAGAGGGTTAAAGAATGTTTTAATTAACGTATTTTATCTATCACGTAGCAGGTAGTTTGCCATTGCATTGATCCCAAAGTGAATACATGTATAGCGAAAACTAAGCCAATATCATATTTCTCGGGTGTTGAATGCCAATTACTACTTTAACGCGCTGATTTGAGAAAAATAATCTGAAATACGATTCACGAGTAACACTAGCAGTTTATTCTGTTAACCCTTGATCTGCTGAATAAAACAATGCCTGCTCAATTAGATTTTATTTATTTCCGAATTCATTAAAATTTTTGAGAAACTATTGAACAGAGTGTCAAAAAGCTTGGAATCTGGATGAGATCTGATTGCTAATGACAGTGACGTCACGCTTGGCAGGTGAAGGATTAACTCTCGTCTTTCTCTAGCATTTTGCACGCTAGCGGCGACTTTGTTAACACATTCCCTCATTGGCGATTTTAGACCCAACCTCTTTGGTTAAATCTACCGATACGGAGCATTTACTAAAGAAAAGGAAATTGAGAATTAAGAATTGTGTATTTTTGAAACCATTCTGATAAAACAAACATGTGCTCCTATGGAGCAAATAACTTATTTATTACTGAAGCATCAAAAGGCATCAATATAAGGGGATGGTTTAACCCTTACAGTGCGGGACCCGAGTCACTAATGTCCTTTGCAAACAGTGTAGACCCAGATGAGAGGGCTCCTACGGGAGCCCTCTCATCAGGGTCTGCACTGTTTGTCATGTTACATTTTTCTTTAGAAAACATCCCTAAATATTCACTATAAGCTTGACCTATTTGAATTTTGGAAGAGTCCATTTGAAAATTCAGCATTGTAAGGGTTAATGGCCGTGCTAACAGTCTCATCAGTATCCAAACTGTTTGACGTTGTGATTTTATTTCGAAGGTGAAACGTAAGAAAATAGAATCGGACAACATTTGTAGATGCCAATTGCTTACCACGCAAAGTGTGATGAACTGGTGACTGTGCCCGTCGAAATAACGTAGCTAATCGTGCTCTGATTTGATCCAACATTGTTTATAAATGCCCGACATGAATACTAAAATAATTGATTAAATAAACGACATCTCCTGAAACCACAAGGCAGAATTTAACAAAAAATTATATTCATGATCTTTGTATCATGCTCTATCAAAAGTTTGCTAAAAGAAACTGAATCCATGTAGAACTCTGGAAAACCTTTAAAAAATCTTCAACCCTTTAAAATTTTTTATCAAAATTGCTAAAATCGTACTGATATTTGGAGAGAAAAAACATGGCCTCCAGGGGCGGCGCTAAATATCCTTAGACCTCTCCGCCAAGTCCTATCTTGCTGCAACTCATTAGAATGGCGTCGAATAGACGATTGTAATGACTTGTAGCAGAATGGGGTTTGGCTGAGTAATAGATAAGTACGCAAACTACCTTCAGTCCTGGACCACAACCATATTTTCCCCTTAGTTTTCGCTTTAAGAAGTCCACAGTAGCATCTTTCTTACGCGGCCATTCATTTATTGAACACAGGAGTGTTAAAACATGTGGTTGCTTAATGCAGGACAAATGCAATGCAGAAAGCTGCTTTAGTAGCTTTTTGTATTACTTTTGACCTGCATTAAGCTACCACTTGCCTTGTAGACCGATGTTAAACCTCATGTTGCTGGTCGCTTAACACATTTCCTCATATTGACGAATTTTGACGCCTCTGTAAAACTCACGTTGTGAAACTATTGTGATAAATAGAGCATTTGCTCCTATAGGAGCAAATGCTCTATTTATCACAATGGTTTCAAACTACAAAATTCTAAATTTTTCCTTTTCTCTTGTTAATACTCCTTTTCGGTAGATGTATTCAAAGAGGTTGTATCTAAAAATAGCCTATGAGGTAATGGGTTAAAGCATGTTCTACTGTATGCTGTTATTTATTGATTTTCGGTTTCTGGGTTCAAGCAGTTGACACTTATAGTGATATTATTGTTATTCTCTTTTTTTCTTTCAGAAGCGACTAAAGCACAAACTCGACAGTAACACTTCACTCGAGGCTCAGCATCAGAATCACCCGGAGAGTGTTTATCGATTCGAGGATGATGACATTCAAGCGTCCAAGACTGTCTCAGCAGCAAGCAGTGCCAACATTGATGGACTCTCATCAAGCGTCTCCGTGCATATAGTTCATCAAATTAACGGTGCAAACGTCAAACAGGACCAAAAGATCTCAACAAACGTGACTGTGAACCAGACTATTAAGTCAAGCGTTGACACGGACACTGATCTTCAGACAAATATCGAGTGTAAATCTGAGCCTAAGGAAGACGCGTCTAATCTATCAAATACTAGCAATAGTGATCTAGATCGTGAGTTAGATGATATATTGTCGTCATTTAACGATGAGGATATACCAGGTGATTTATATGACGAACTGAAGAAATTCGATGAAATATGTCGAAATGTTCATAAAGATTCAGAAGGAAGTGAAGATGGCTTGACGAAAAGTTCCTCAGAAACTGGAAATATGTTTGCGTCAAATATGTACAGTGATCCCACTCAGGGGCCAGACCAAGTTCGAACCCCGCCAATGCCTCAGTACTCTGGAAGAAGTAGCCATCCCCATACATCCATGTCAGAAGGAGGTTTGGCAGCAGAAACCTTGAAACAAATGGCAGCCCAGCACCAACAGCAGCAGCATCCGAGTCCGGAGCAATGTGGTGTTAAGACAGCCATTGACCCCTTCAGTGACTTATCCGACAGTAGTCAGTATAGTGCTAGGAATGGATATACACCGCCAGATTACTTTTCTGGTATGACTAGAGCCCCATCAAGTGGTCCGTACAGTAGCGGACAGTCGAGTATGGGGTACCAAAATAAACAGACATTGCCCAACACTTATGGCGCTAACACTAACAAACTGGCTCACTACGCTCACAACCCAACCTCTCAGGCTGATGCCGGACCCTCGTCCTTACAACAACTACAGAACCAAGTTGCTCATTTTAATCAAGGTCCACAGATGGAGATAACACAGACGCAGCACATGCAGGTGTCGGATGGGGCTCACCGAATGCAGATGTCTCAAACCCAACACGTGGCTGTCCGTCAGCCCCTTCAAAATATATCCCTCACACAGCAGCAAGGGTTCTCAGCTTCTCCAAACATGGGGCAGAATCCTAACCAGTCTCAAAACTTCATGGGCGGTGACCAAATGACTATGCAACAGCAGATGATGCAAGGGAAGATGCACCCAGATCAGAGACAAGCCCAGGCCCAAGCCCAAGCCCAAGCCCAGGCGCAAGCCCAGGCCCAGGCACAGGCGCATATGCAACAATACATGAATCGGCCGCCACCGGAGTATAAAATGCAACACACAAACGGTATGACGGGAAACATATCCGGTTCCGGGATGGGTGCATCAAATCCGCTACAGACAATCCAAAACATGGTCAATCAAACTAATACTCACCCCAATCATGCATACTCATCTGTGAAAAGTGAATCTAACGAAATGCAGAACGGAATGCGAGCTGGACAAATGCCAGTGATGCAGCAGCAGCTCGGTGGTTCTGTGAACCCGGCGGGTATGCCAATGTCTCAGTCTCAGTCTATCTATACAAATCAATCTGTTCAAAGACAAGCGTCATTTCCGGGCGCCCTGTCTCACACTATGGGCGGGCGCCCTCAGAGACCCAGTGCCCCAACTTATACTAGTGCAATTATGAGAAATCAGCGGCCTCCCAATGTTAATATCGGACCAGATGGTCTTAATATATCTCAACCGCGGCATCCACAGGACTGGACCCGCAGTATGAATCCCGGTTCTGTCCAAGGGTCCAGGGCTGTAGCCCCTGTGACGTCTGCTAGTATGATGCACTACCGGTCCTACTCAACCGAAGGTGCTCAAATGCAGATGCATCATCAAGGACAACGGGCAATGCACATGGATACAATGCATTCGCAGCAACAGGCAGCCATGATGCAAAGCAGTGCGCATGCGCAGCAGCAAATGATGATGCAGCAACAACGAATGCATATGTCACAACAAATGGGACAACGGTCTCAAAATCCAAATGTTCAGTATAATATGACGTCACAGTCTGGGGGTTACCAACAGCCGAGTAGTTCCCAAGATGACATTTTAAACTTATTAGACACTGCACCCAATCAGAGTACTGACTTTTTTGACGTACAAACCTCCGCGGGAGGCACTGAAGCAAACTGGGATGATTTCGAATACATTTTGAATTCGAAATGAAATTATTGATTATTATATCCAGTATGCATTTAGTCGTTGTTGAAAGTGATTCTTTTTGTGTTAAAAGTGCTAATACAAAGTTTATCGAGGAAAAGAATGACAAAGTTTCTAACTAAGATGTCATAAGGGATAGTGGTATTCCAAAGTGATTCAGGAGGTACTCCGGCTTGTCTGATGCAGACACCGGAAGTAACCATATTTGGTAGATTTGTTTTATTTAACTCTTTACCTCGTGAAAATTCATGTAAGGAATAATAACACCATGAATATTTATTAGCTGAAATTTTATAATGGCATATGCACGTTTAATGTATTTTTTCATGACAGAAATTGCAGATCTATATTATTTCATAAGCAAACAGGGCAGACCCTGATCAGACGGTTCCTACAGGAACCGTCCGATCTGGGTCTACTATGTTTGCAAATGGTCGAAAAAGCCTTTATATGAGGTAAAGGGTTAATAGCACATGATACCTAAAGTCTGCCATTGGATTTTAAGTCTGGTGGGCTCGAACATTCCAAGTGGATAAGGACGGGCATGACATTTCGTCAGCCAATTTAGTTTTCTGCCAATGTTGGCGCTTAGAATTGAGACTTATGTTTTTTGGCCTGTGTTTTATTAGCAGCATTTCAAAGTTATTCTGATTTAGAAGCTTGACTTAGCCACTAAGTTAGAATTTAATTGTTAGCAAACCGTAACCCAGCCATTTCCCCTAGAATTACAAAAATATCTCCTTTACACTATAGTGTAACCTTTACAATGCGGGACACGAGTCACTAATGTCCTTTGCAAACAGTGTGGACCCAAGTGAGACGGTTCCTGTAGGATCCATCTGACCACGGTTTGCTGTTTACTTATGAAATATTATACAGTACAACCTCTCTATAACAGCCAATAAATTGTGTCAGTTAGTTGGTATTTAGGACAGGTGGTTGCTTAAAGCAAGGTGAAAGTAAAACAGAACGCTCCTATGGGAGCGTTCTGTTTTACTTTCACCTTGCTTTAAGCAGCCACCTGCCTTTAACACAAACTACTTGATTTAATGCAGTGGCCGTTACATAGAGGTTGTACTGTATATCTGATTCTACTGTTTCTGCCACAGTACAAACTTCGTGTGTTCATATACCATTATAAATATCAGGTACGTATATTCATTCATACAGTCATTATTTCTTACATGGATAGTCATGAGGTGAACGCGATAACCACTTATTAAGAATTTAATTCTTAGCAAATCCTAATCAGAGGTCCAGATAAGATGCGTAAATTAAAATAATTTTAAGGAATTACCCGACCAAACCTATGTTGTGACCACTCTTTAGAATCGTCTCGAAGAGACGATTCTAAAGAGTGGTCACAGCATAGGGTTTGGACGAGAAACACCGATTTTAGTATTAGAATACGCACTTTTATCTGTTGCTCTGCGTAACCCAGACAATTCCCCTAGGATTATAAAACCAGAATTTATTCTGTTGTTTAATGCAAAGCTGTAACTAACTGCTGAACTGTTGCTAAGTGCGATCTGTCAATTTCAAACAGTTTGAACCAAGATGGGACACAGAATAACTCTTGAGTTTGATCAGGATTTAGGCCAGTTTGACGATCGTTGAATAGTTCTCAAAAGCGCTAAAGTCAAAAGTTCTCCAGATCAGTGTTGCCCCCCATAATTTATTTCTACCCGAGGAGGGTTAAATGTAAAGATTCGTCCGTGTTCTAGAAAACGCGATAAATGTGATTGTGATAAGAGGCAGAGTAAATCCATGTCTTGTGTGGATCAATACTGTTAACCACTAGGTCCAGATAAGATGTGTAAATTTAAACATTTTCAAAAATAGCTCCTTTTAGATTTCTTCACCCAACCCTGTTCTATGAAACAGTACTTGGTTTGTTGGGGAAATGACGATTTTAGTGTATGGGTACGCACCTTTATCTGTAGCTCTGGGTTTAATGAATATTCATGTAAGAAATGTCCATTTACTGATTTTTTAATGTCATAATGAACACTGGAATTTTGTTAATGTGACACAAACTGTAGAACCAGCACTATATTAGTTTATAAGCAAACAGAGAAGACCCTGACCAGACGTTGCCTGTAGGTAGAGTCTACTAAGTTTACAAATGCATCAGAGGTGAAGAGATAGGTTAACCCTTTCCCTGATGAATATTCATATAGGAAATAATGACGTCATAAATATCAGTAAGATTATTGTTATAATGGGTCAAATGACTTATGAACACATGGATCTACTCTGTTTGCAGATGCGTCAAAATGCGCTTACATAAGGGAAATGGTTAAGGTTCTCACATTTACCAAAGGCGTAATAGATGTTATAGAGAAAGTCGGAATACAGGGGTGTGATATTCAGCTGGTAACCATAGTAACTGACATGTAGAAACAGGTGGTTAAGCCACGCTTTTAAACGCTGAAAAATTAAGCGGTGTGAACTTGTTGTTGTCATAATTGACTCTCAATAATGGTTAACACTTGATAGTCCAGCACCGTTTTTCAAACTGTGTAAACCCAGACCAGACAGCTCCTTAGGATCCGTCTGATCAGGGTTTGTTCTATTTGTCCATTTCAATTGATATTTATTTGACATTATCTACTGTATGCCATGGCAATACTTTCCTTGTGGTATACATGTACAGTAGAACCCCGCTAATGCGACCACTTAATGAATAAACATGGGTGTCCTTATAAGCAGGTGGTTGCTTAATGCAGGACAAAAGTAATACAGAAAGCTCCTCTAGGAGCTTTCTGTATTACTTTTGTTCTGCATTAAGCTACCACCTGCACCTAGCACCCATAATTATACCTCTTTTAGGTGGTCGCATTAGTGGGGTTTTACTGTAGTTCTAATTTTAGAAATGATTAATTTTCATAATTGGCAGATATTCGTCCAATGAAGGGTTAACCGTTTACTCTCTATACATGTATACTATATACGTCTTTTAACTCTTTCCCTGTTCTGTATTTAGGCCAGCTGTCAATACCTACTGAATATTCATTACAAAATAGTAAAAAGAAATATTGAATGTGTTACATTATAGACATTTTAGAAAGTAAAGAGGCAGATCTACCAAACTCTGTTAGCAAAGAGGGCTGTAGAAGCCGTCTGATCGGGGTCTACTCTGTTTGCAAATGCGTAAAAAACACGTTTATATGAGGGAAAGGGTTAAAGAATTTGCAAACAGAGAGGATCCAGATCAGATAGTTCCTATAGGAGATGTCTGATTTGGACGTATACTCTGTAATTGTACATTGACAAGGAAACCTTTGGCTGTGACAGAAACTTCAGAATCAGATGTATATTACACAAATTCAGTAAACAAACAGAGCAGATCCTGATCATACAGTTTCAACAGGAGCTATCTGATCTGGGTCTACTTTAAGTTTAAAGAAATATGGACGTTGGAACGTTGAAGACATTTTACAAAGCAAAGAAACAGATTTATCGAATTCTATTAGCAAACAGAGCAGACCCTGATCAGACGGCTCCTCTAGGAGCCGTCTGATCTGGGTCTACTCTGTTTGCAAATGCGTGAAAACAGGTTTATATGAGGGAAAGGGTTAAAGACAGCGTAGTAGTAATGTGGGAATTAAGAGCAGCGCTAGTGGTTATCATTTTCACTTTTGTCTAATTTAGCATAGTTTAGATTGAACACCCTGTTTGCTCAACGTAGTTCTATTTAACATTTACCTCGCTGTAAGAAAAATGTCTCCACAAATTTGGTGTAAATCTTAGAGCAATTTTGACAGCTTACAAATCTATCAAACTTTTGAGAAACTGTTGACATAGTGTCAAAACAGCTTGGATCCTGATGAGACGCTGAGTTACTCGGCGTCTCATCAAGATCCAAGCTGTTTGCAAATGCGAGTCAGGTAGGGGATTGCGGGATAAAGGTGAAAAAGACTTCATTATCTTTTAACCCTTTCCCTGTTCTGTATTTAGGCCAATTTTCAGTACCTACTGAATATTCATTAACAAAATAGTTTAAAGAATTCTTGAAGGTGGAACATTGTAGACATTTTAGAAAGTAAAGAAACAGATCTATCAAATTCTAATAGCAAACAGAGTAGACCCTGATCAGACGGCTCCTCTAGGAGCCGTCTGATCTGGGTCTACTCTGTTTGCAAATGCGTGAAAACACGTTTATATGAGGGAAAGGGTTAAAAGAGCTGTGGTTTCTCAGTAGTTTTGTTAAGGCCAGCACAGACCATGACAGGTGTAGATAATGTTATCGAAGCTGTTTTATTTGAGCACACTGTTTGTGAAAGAAAGTATTTTCTTCAGTAATATTGGATTAAAATTATTCAATGTGCCCTAATTACTCTTAAGTATTTGGATATATTCTGTCTTCTCTCCATTGGTCTGTGAAGCTGAAGAAGTCAATTTTGTACCATTTGATTACTTTAAATAACCCATTCCCTCATATAAACGCATTTTCATGCATTTGCAAACAGAGTAGACCCAGATCAGGCGGCTCCTATAGGAGCTGTCTGATCAGGGTCTGCTCTGTTTGCTTATGGAATTACATAGATCTGATTCTACACTTTGCAACAGTCAAAAAAAATCCTTTGTTAATAATGCTTTAAAATAGTTTGGCTTATTAATATTCATGATGTTATTATTCTTACTTGAATATTAAATATGGAAAGATGAATATTAAAAGGGTTAAAGACTGATATTACAGACTTACATGGTAGACTGAAGCAACAGTTGATCTGGGTCTGCACTATTTGCCAAAGTCTATCTGTCCGAATACGAAGGTCTATTAGGGTATGTAGTTAACACTTTGCACGCTAGCGGCGAAACTGTGATTACCTATGCAAACAGTTTGGATCCAGATGAGACGCCGCATAATGCGGCGTCTCATCAGGGTCCAAACTGTTTGTCATCTTGATCATATTTTTGCAAATAAATTAGAGAAAAGTTATTTTAAGAATTGAAACAGACGACAATTGTTGCAGACGAACCATTACTTAGCGTGCAAAGAGTTAAGTAATCTATCTACCTTCAGCATGCTTAGGAAGACCTTTTCATTAATCCGAAATTCTAGTAGAGAGGGAATAAATCTTTATAGACAAGTCTAATGGCTGCTTAATACAGGTGGTTCATTCTCTAGGAGCTTTCTGTATCACCTTCACTCTGTATTAACCCATTACGTCATAGGCTATCTTTAGATATGACCTCTTTGAATAAATCTACCGAAAAGGAGCATTAACTAGAGAAAATGATTTTTTTTTAGAATTTTGTAGTTTGAAAACATTGTGATAAATATAGCATTTGTTAATATAGGAGCAAATGCTCTATTTATCAAAATGATTTCACAAAGTGACTTTTACAGAGTCATTAAAAGTCGTCAATATGAGGGAATGGGTTAAGCGGTAGTGACACTTTCTGCCGTTGATATAAGTACACTTATTTGAGTATTCGGATCAGCGAGGTTTTACTATATGAGATGTCATTGCAGATCCTGATCAGGTGCCTGTTAAGAAAGAAAAAGGACATGTTAGCACA
This sequence comes from Azorinus chamasolen, assembly GCA_963576725.1. NCBI lineage: Eukaryota > Metazoa > Mollusca > Bivalvia > Cardiida > Solecurtidae > Azorinus > Azorinus chamasolen. Next base: position 93,627,474 of record OY755242.1, read on the forward strand.
TTGGTGTACTGTGGTGAATCGGACTCTGTTTGCACACATCAGTTAGAGCTCCAGATAAGATGCGTAAATTAATACATTTTCAAAACTAAAATCGTTATTATTCGACCAAACCCTATGTTGTGACCAATCTTTAGGATCTTCTCGAAGAGACGATTCTAAAGAATGGTCGCAATATAGGATATGGTGGAGGAACAACGATTTTAGTCCTTTTTCTGTTGCTCTATCAGTGGTCTGATCTTAGCTTTCATTGATATGTCACTGTTAGAATGCTTGATTGGCTTTTGGAGGGCAGTACCTAGAGAAAATGTTTCACAGCAAAACCTGTTTAAATCGACCACCCAAAACAAGTCAAAACAGGTGGTAGCACAATGCAATATGAACGTTATGCAGAAGGCTCCTCTAGCATAACTTTACCATGCATTAACCCATTTACGCCCACGATCCCATATATGGGACGTAGGCAAAGAGTGTAGACTCTGATCAGACGCCGCATCATGCGGCGTCTGATCAGAGTCTACACTGTTTGCTGATAGGAAATTCAATATAAAACATTTAAAATATAGACCAGACATCCCCTAGGTAAAAAATGGACTAATCCTATATATAAGCATGGAAGAATCCACTGAGAGGAAATGGGTTAAACAACCAGCTAATCATCCCCGTGTAGACCTTATTGATCGCTACAGGCATGTTCTCCGCTATTGTGGTGTACCCAGAGAAACTATTCAGGATGCTATGTGCGAATCTTTTGACTCGCAACTTGAGGTAGATGGCGCATGACTGGCACAATGGCTGGCCAATGTAGATTGCGCGTGTCTGACGCTCGTGCTTGTCTGTGTAGATGGCGCATGCCTTGGACAATACCTGGTCAATGTAGATGGCGGATGTCTGAGACACTGGCTGGTCTGTGTAGATGGCTTGTGCCTGGTGCACTGACTTGTCTAGATAAATAGTGCGTGTCTGGCGTACTGGCTGGGCTGTGTAGATAGCACGTGCCTGGTGCACTGACTTGTCTAGGTAAATAGTGCGTGTATGGCGTACTGGCTGGGCTGTGTATATAGCACGTGCCTGGCGTAATGTCATGTCTGTGTAGATGATAAGTGTCTGACTCACTGACTAGTCTGTATAGATTCGTGTCTGACTCACTGGCTTGTCTGTGCAGATGAAGCGTGCCTGACACACTGGCTGGTCTGTGTATATAGCACGTGTCGTACACACTGGCTTGTCTTTAAAGATGACACGTGTCTGGCACTCTTGACTGATGTGTGTTTAATACAAGGGGTCTGACGTACTAGCTTGTCTGTGGATGGCATGTGCCAAACGCAATGGTTGGTCTGTAGATGACGCGTGTCCGACACACTTGCTGGTCGGTGTAGATGAGTCGTGTCTGACGCAACTGGCTGGTTTGTGTAGATGACGCGTGTCTGGCGCACTGGCTGGTCTGTGTAGAGGACTCGTGTCTTACGCAACTGTCTCGTCTGCTTATATGACGCGTGTCTGATACACTCGTCACTGGCTGGTATGTGTAGATGACGCGTGTCTGGAGCACTAGGTGGTCTGTGTATATGACACATGCCTGATACATTGGCTGATCTGTGTATTGTAGATTGCATGTGTCAGACGCCCTTGCTGGTCTATGTAGATGATGTGTGTTCAGTGATCTGGCTAGTCTATGTATATGACGCATGTCTGGCGCACTGATTGATATGTGTATTGTAGATTGCACGAGTCAGGCGGACTGGCTTGTCGGGTCATGTTTTGTATAATACCAGAAGCCATAGGGTACATTTTACATGGAATGGTCCATGTTAATCTTGTCTTGCACTTGAATCGAAGGGGCGATGTCTAAAGAGGGGTCACAACATAGGGTTAGATGGAGAAAAGACGATTTCAGTATTTGGCCACATACCATTATCTGTTGCTCTGATAGACTTACATAAGGACCTAGTGCTCAACTCCGAAAGCCAATAACGTTGTTAATAATGATATGCATGTGTATATTGTTCCAAACTTTGATTCTGTCATGTTATTTGTCATTTTTACGTTTTTGTAAAGTAATGTATATGCTTTAATTTAATAAAGACACAACACGAGATCTTGGTTTAACATGTTGTTAAAGGTAGAAAACAAATTCAAATCTGTTTAACCCTTAATATCCACGTGAGAAATAATGACATCATGAATATTTATTAGCGGTATTGGTATAAGGGCAGGATTGTATTACCGTGGTAGACACTTATAATCATATCTGTATTATTCCGCAAGCAAACAGAGCAGATCTACAGGAACTGTCTGATTAGAGTCTATACTATTTTCCAAAGGCCTAAAAATGCGTCTTTATGGAGTAAATACATTACGGATGTCCTAAGTGAATATTACATGTACCTGCAGATGAACGCTGGGCTTGGAAGTCAGTGAATTAAGATTCAACACTATACTGGCTAGCTCTCATCAGGAGCTAACTATTTGACACAATTATTATATATTAGACCCTGTCTTAACCCTTTCCTCCATAGGCTATGTTTAGACCCAATCTCTTTGAATGTATCTACCGAAAAGGAGCATTAACTAGAGGAAAGGAAAAAAAGAAATTTAATTTAATTTATAGTTTGAAACCATTGTGATAAATAGAGCATTTGCTCCTATAGGAGCAAATGCTCTATTTATCACAATGGTTTCATAAAGTGACTTTTACAGAGGCGTAGAAAGACGTATTTATGGAGGAAAGGGTTTAAGTGACCATACATTTATCGGACATAGACGTGTTAACAAGCAGATGGTTGCTTAATTTCTTTTATGGGTGGGGGTATGATCAGGCATTTCTTCCTAGGGGCCAGTAATTTAAATGGTACTTGTCAACACATTCCTTCATTTACATAAATCTACCGAAAAGGAGCATTTACTAGAGAAAATGAATATTCTAGAATTGTGTAGTTTTGACATTTCACTGGGGCAAATGTTTCTGTTTATCACAATGGTTTTAAAAAAGTGATTTTACAGAGGCGTCAATATGAGGGGATGAGTTAAAGAGATATATCATTATTTTTCGTTAAATTTGTTGAAAAGGAACGAACTATTGGAAAGGTAAACATTGTTCGCTGAACCAATGACCTACCCGTGTCAATGACAGCTTTATAGATTATTATTACTATTCATCATTTTAACCTTTTACTCCATAAATACACCTTTCTACACCTTTGCAAACAGGGTCTGCTCTGTTTGTTTATATAATAATATGGAATAATATGGATTCGATTATACAGTTTCTGCCATGGATAGAAACACTGTTTTCATTATACCATTAAAATAATTTATCTAATTAATATTCATGTCATTATTTCTTATTTCCTGCATTTGCAATTAACTCTATAACCCTTTACCAGGTTGAGACGCATTTTGGTGGAACCATGATACACCTAGATCACACGGCTCCGGTGGGGCATTTGAACTGTCTAGTCTGTTTGCATATGGGATGGTAATTGGGATGATTCTACAGTGCTTTATAATGGCCAAAAGATTTGTCTTGTTCAGTGATTATTGCAAAAATAAAACACTTTTTGCTGCAGTCTGAATTCATTCTCAGGCTTTCGATTGGTCAGAGTAAACTCAGAGTCTGACCAATCAGATTCTTGATAATGAATTTTGACTCAAACTCGGGTTGTTTAGCATAAGCAGGAAACTAACTTGTTTCTCAATGGCAGTGAGATAATTGTGAGAGCTTGTTGTACTGTAAAGTCTTCTCTAATGCGACATGTCAAAGGAAGTATAATTCTGGATCTTTAAAACTGGTAGTAGCTTATTGCACAATACTAACGTTATATGCAGAAAGCTCATATAGGAAATATAATGAAATATGGAAGGTGAAACATTGTAGCCATTTTAGAAACTAAAGAAACATATCTAATTCAATTAACAAGCAGAGCAAACCCAGATCAGACGGCTCCTATAGAGACCGTCTGATCTAGGTCTACTGTTTGCAAAGGCGTAGAAAGGTGTATTTGTGGAGTTAAGGGTTAAGTAACCAACCACCTGCGTTTAACAACTCATATGTTAATAAATCATGTGGTCGCATTAGCGAGGCTGTACTGTACTATGAACCACTACCCGTATTTATCCCACAGGGGCCTGGACCGCTTCGTTGGGGGTCTATATGTACTATATAATAACAAGGGTTCCAACTAGTAGAACGGATATCCGTGTACCACGAGTACAAATATGACTGTAACTCTTACAATTTAAATGATAATTTCGTAATTCTTTCGGCTATTTAAAGCCAATATATTTTTCTATCAAATAAATATAATCTTACCAATCTTATCAATCCAACAATGATTTTCTCAAAATTTCACGTGTTATTAGGGTCATTGACAAACGTTCGTTCACTCTGGTTTCACTATATCACAGCAATAACCTGGCAATTTGCAGTTCAAAAAATGGCGTGAGTCAATAAAACGAATCAATTCTAACACCCACCTCCAATTATTTAGTCCCCAGCATCAAAAGAATGATGTAAAACTAGCGAGTTTCGTCAGTTTGCTTCAAATCGTCGAGGAAGGAGCCATTGTACGTGACGTCACGGATTTTCCAACTTTTCCTTCGCTCATCCAATGAAATGGCTCCATTCAAATTTGTTGCAAAATGGCAGCATCCGAAAAGAAACATAACGACAGACGGAAAGGCCGCTGTTGCTAGTTGCTTATTTATTAAGAGGACAAAACAAATGGAGATTGGTGATACAATTGGGTTGTTTTATTGAACCACGCCATCTTTTGAACTGAAAATCACCAGGTAATGGCTGTGATATAGTGAAACCGGGGTGAACGAACGTTTGTCAATGACCCAGAAAACACGTGAAATTTTCAGAAAATCTTTGTTGGATTGATAATTGCGCGTAAGTTACCGTGAGAAGATTATATTTATTTGATAGTAAAATATATTGGCTTTCAATAGCCGAAAGAATTACAAAATTATCATTGAAATTGCAAGAGTTACATTCATATTTGTACAAGTGGTACACGGATGTCTGTTCTGCTAGTTGGAACCCTTGTTATTATATAGTACATATAGACCCGTCACCCCCATGAAGCGGTCCAGACCCCTGTGATTTATCCAAAGTGTTTGGAATCCATTCCAGTCTCCCATCTCCCGCAGTTATTAATGATCATTAACCTTTTACTCCGTAGATACGCATGTGTTCTCCTTTGTAAACATATTAGATCCAGATTAATCAGCTTTTGTAGGAGCCGTCTGATCAGGGTCTGCTCTAATTGCTGATCAAATAATAATAGTATAATTCTACAGTTTACGCCATGACAAAACATTCTGTGAGCATATGCCATTTATAAAAACGTGTCAAATCGATTTATATTCATGGTGTCTATTCATAGAGTAAAGGATGAAGCCAATTCGATACCGTTTGATAACTGAAATGAAAGAAACCATCAGTTGGTCTTTGTCTGCACTATGTGCCTACGGTAATTAATATCAGCTTACAGAGATCACAAGGATCCTACAGGAGCCGTCGGAGCTGAGTCTACTGGAGTTAATTGTTAACCTGGGTCCATACTTATAAGGCTTTTTAGTTGAGTCTAAGTTTTTTCTCAAGCTTTTGATTGGTCAGATTTGAGCCAAAGGCTCCAATCTGACCAACGAACTCAGACTCAACTAAAAAGTTTTATATAAAGCATGGATACAGAGTTCCTGATAAGATGCGTAAATTAAAGCATTTTAAAGAGTAACTCCTTTATAACACCACCAAACCATATGTTGTGACCATTCTTTAGAATCGTCTCGAAGAGGCGATTCTAAAGTGTGGTCACAACATAGGGTTTGGTGGAGAAATATGAGTGTTGCTGTGCTAATGTCAGTCAAGACCCATGGACGGAAAACATGCTAGACTTTTGACTTGGTCAGTTAGTGGTCAGTTTGAAACTGTATTCTGAGATACTTTCTACCTCTATACTTATGACATGTAAACATAGCGTCATATATATGTGTGTTGTCGACTGCAGTTTATCCTTTAACGCTCGTCGTGGTGGGTAAATGGTTGAAATTCACGACAAATCTCCGACGACAGTGCGATCACCTATATGTATTTTTCTCCGTCTGTACTTTCATTCATCATATCCTGTCAACGAGAATCTATTTGAAATGTAAAAATCCCTCTAAACCGGAATTCTGATAGAGAAGATTTTATATACTTTAAGGCAGGTGGCTGCTTAATGCATGGTGACAGTCAGGCAAAAAGCTCCAAGAAGAGCTTTCTGCACGACTTTTCACCGTGTATTAAGCTGTCACCTGTCTTCAAGACTAAACTGAATGTCCGGTTTAGAGGGGTTTTACTGTAATATATCCAGATCATAAATTTGATATTTCATGCCTTGTCTGATTCGGTCTAGCTGTCTGCTTTGTCTCCTGTGGCATTTCTGAGAATGACAATTGCCTGTGGGTGCTATTGAAAAATGAAAAATTACATTTGTAAAAACACAGAATTAAATAAAATGTGTGGAAATAAAAACTATAATTTAAGACAGTGATTTAATATGCTTGCTACTGACAACTTGTCAGTATAAAAATAATAAAAATAAAATGGGTGTCGTTTGGCATCGATCAAATGCAACTAGAATTTAAGACTTAAATTCTGAAACCACGCTTCTAAGAGTTACAATACGAGCAGAAGGCTATATAGTATCCCAATTTTAATCTAGATCATATATCAAGTTCGAAATACAAAATGTCTGGAGGACGAGAAAACCTAAAACGCTATTTATTTTCTTTGCCGATTTATAAATATCCCTGTCTGGTGTACAAGAGCATAAGCAAACCATGTTGATTCAGCGTAGGGACCTTCCCCTTTCACACCATGAATAATAATTTAAGTACATGTATTTACGCATGTATGTATATTCATGAACTGGATTTTTATAAGTACAGTAAAACCTCTCTATAACGGTCACTAAATTAAATCAAGTAGTTTGTGTTAAAGACATGTGGTTGCTTAATGCAAGGTGAAAGTAAAACAACACTCCTATAGGAGCTTTCTGTTTTACTTTCACATTGCTTTAAGCAACCCCTGCTCTAAATACTAACTAATTAATATAATTAAGTGGCCGTTATAGAGAGGTTTTACTGTACATATTAAAATGAATTATTTGTTTTTCTGCGACAGAAATGTCGGAATCAAATCTATATATACTATTACATAAGCCAACTGTCTACATGGTCTGATCTAGGAAAACTCCGCTGAATTGTCAAAAGACGGCCTATGAGGCACACATACGATATTTTCCGGAACACGCAAATAAAAACTAATCAAAATATTAAAAACGCCCATCGCCATCAGAGTGTGTAGGGCAACACGTGCATTGACAACTCGGTCCTTTTATCTGCTAGGAACCCATTTACAGAGTAGATCCAGATCAGAGGTTCCTGCTGAGCAAAATGTACACTGAGTTTAGTCCACTCTATTATTAAAATATTAGGTATATTACATTAAAATTTTGTTCCACTAAAACAGTCGAACTATTTTTCAGAGGTTACCATGGATCCGCCCGCAACAAATTTAACCCATTATTGCCCAGTGTCCCTTAAAATGACATAGGCAAACTCTGTAAACCAAGATCAAAAGGCTTCTGAAAGAGACATCCGAGCAGGGTCTGCAGTTTGTTAAGTCTATCAATATCAATGGCTTATTCACTAGCAAGTATTTTGTTCGATGTTCCCCTCCACATGAAAATGGACTGGTTCCAAAGTAAGATCTGGACGGGTTTACCTTAAATAAGATAGGAATAAACGAGTTAACCCTTTCCCAGATCTTTCAAACCCCGTTAGCAAACAGAGCAGACCCTGATCAGACGGCTCCTCTAGGAGCCGTCTGATCTGGGTCTACTCTGTTTGCAGATGCATGAAAACACAATTATATGAGGGAATGGGTTAAAGTGTAGGATATGTATACGCGGGTCACACTACACGTAGTCAAGAAATAATTCTACTATGCCTTGATCCATCTACGACGTGCAGTGAAGCTTGGTTGCTTGTTATGTAAGCCTACAGTACAACATAATTATAATACGACTGAAGTTTGTTACGGCCGTATGGAAGTGGTTTTCTGTTGTCTAAATTCTACGTTCAGTTGATTACAAGTTTATTTATATGGCACGCGGAATTGGTTTAGACCTCAATATATCTACATACCAATACACAGTAACTCTTTCCCTCATATAAACGCATTTTCACGCATTTGCAAACGGAGTAGGCCCAGATAAGACGGCTCCTGTAGGAGCCATCTGATCAAAGTCTGCTCTATTTTTTAATGGAATTTGAAATATTTGTTTCTTTACTTTCTGAAATGAATGCAGCATATATCTGATTTTACAGTTTCTATCGTAAAACTAAAACCCTTTTTCCATGTTGCATTTTATTGATTCTGCTCATGAATATTAATAAGGTGAGAAAATCTTGAAAAAAAATATCAAAAGGGGGATGGGTTCACTCTTACCTCGCTGTTAAAAAACAATGTCCGCTTAATTTCGGATCTGGTGTTATATTGACTATTTCCGATTCGATCAAGTGTTTAACCCATTACCTCATAAGCTATTTTTAGATACAACCTCTTTGAATAAATCTACCGAAAAGGAGCATTAAATAGAGAAAAGGAAACTTTTAGAATGTTGTAGCTTGAAACCATTGTGATAAATAGAGCATTTGCTCCTATAGGAGCAAATGCTCTATTTATCACAATGGTTTCACAAAGTGACTATGAGGGTTAAGAAACTATAGACCGAGTATCAAATAGTTTGGATCCTGATGAGGTACCGAGTTACTCTGCGTTTGATCTGGATCCAAGCTGTTTTCTAAAGTGAGTCCGGTCAGGGATAGCGGGATATGGTTATGATATACAGTAGCACTTGTCTTAAGCGACCATTCTTCTTTTGAATATAAGAGTATTAACAAGCAGGTGGTTGCTTAATGCAGGTCAAAACAATACAGAAACCTCCTATATGAGCTTTATGCATTGCCTTTGACCTGCATTAAGCTACCACCTGCCTTGCAGACACATACGTAGACCTGTTTTTGATGGCAGCTTAAGACAGGTTCTACTTTATATATATATTTATACATATTTGGGTATTTAACACATTTTGAAATCAGTTAATGGTGACGTTATTATTGCCTCGATCAATTTCCCTTGCTACATAATGCTGTTAAAATTAGGCTAATCAATATTCATATGCATTATGTCTTACATGAATATGCAACAGGGAAAGGGTCAACAACCAGATAAAGTTCATGTTGCTCGTCAACTCGTTTAACCCTTTCATTCATGTAAATGCGCTTTCATGCATTTACAAACAGAGTTGACCAACACCAGGGTCTGCTCTGTTTGCTAATTGAATTTGATTTCCTTCTTTAGTTTCTAAAATTACTACAATGTAGGTATTGAAATCTGGAATAAATATAGAACAGGGAAAGGGTTAAAATTGTACACCCCCCCCCCACACACACACACACACACACACACACACACACACACACACACACTTCCCTGTAAAGGTGTGCTACAAATAAAGGTATTGGAAAATGCTCAATAAATAGGTCAGTAAATCACTAATAAAGGTGTGGCTTTTAGTCCTGACTTTCTGTAATCAACCCACCATGGATCGTTTATGACAGACTTGCCTTGTTTCTCAGAGATAAATATTATATGTAATACAGGTGATTTCAGATATGTATTCAATGTTAAAGTAAAGTTTTATTTGTATAAAACCTGTATCTCATGAATAGTGATGTTGAAAATATTGACATAATGAATATTAATTTCTTGATTTTTTATGATGGCATATGAACAGGAAAGTTTGGCCTTGACAGAAACTAGAATACTATCTACATTAATAGTTCAAGCTAACATACTAGACCCTGATCAGGCAGCTCCTATAATGTATATCCTGTTTGCAAAGGCGTGCTTCTCTATGAAATAAATGGTTAAAGAAATTGCCTGAAGAGAAACTCTACCAGACAAAATCCAATCATTCGATTTTTGAGTCAATCAATCAGTTTCTGAGTCAGCCAGCCGGTTTCTGAATCAGCCGGTGTTAGCTACAGGTCTCCGAGTACGTTTTACTATTTGTATAGACTCGAGATCAGTTTTTGGTAGCAAATAGGATTACAATGAACAAATAAATTGTTAATCCCGTGTACCGACTTTACTTCAGACCTCTTGTAGTACAGACATCCTTTGATCCAATATTTTCACACTTTATGGGACCAGAGAGGACTTTGATTTTATCGTACTGCATCGTACAAGCTGGATCCGAACTATATTTCTGGTAGACATGCCCTTTATCTGTTAAAAAACGCTTATTTTACGTTTTTGCAAACAGAGTAGAACCAGATCAGACAGCTCCTACAGATAACGTATAGAATATCGTAGATCTGATACTATACTACTTATCATAGCAACGTACTCACGTATTTTACGTAATACAGTAAAACTTCTCTTAACCGGACGTTAAATTTAGTATTAATATCGGTCTTGGAGACAGGTGACACCTTAATGCAGGGTGGAAGTCATGCAGAAAGCTCCTAGAGGAGCTTTCTGCATGACTTTCACCCTGCATGAAACGGTCACCTGCCTAAAATATATAAATTCTTCTCTACTAGAATTCCGGTTAATAGGGTTTTTACTGTAATATAAGAAATTAAGTTCATTCATGGATGTGAATTAATGTAGGAGTAGGTCAGGAATATTCATCTGATAAATTATTATAACATTCTTCATTATAGTAGTTACAGACCATCATGCTGCGCTAGATTACAGTTTGGACCCAGATCAGACGCATCTGATGGCGATCCACCATGTTTGACACTTGATTAGTGGATAATTGCGATATTTAGACAATAACTATCGAAACATGAGCTGATTTCCGTTGACCACAGAACTCTCCTTTGGGTACGTTCTGCATTATTTTTGTCTTGCATTAAGCTCCCGTGAGTCTTAAAATACCCGGAATAAGACGTCTATTTGATGCTTCCCTTAATCCTTTCCCTCATATTTATAAACGTTTTCTCACACCTTTGTAAGCAAAGTAGACTCAGATCAGACGGCTTCTAAAGAAGCCGTCTGATCAAAGAGATATAAGCCTACAGTTTTTGTCAAAGCAAAACAATCTCTTTAAACTTTTTATAATAAAAATTATTTAATGAATATTCAAGAATTGACTAATTCAAGCATAAATGTTAATTAGGGAACATTAATCAGTGAGGGAAACGAGCCACTAATTTCCTTTGCAAACAGTGTAGACCTGGGTGAGAGGGTTCCTAGAGGATCCCTCTCATCAGGGTCTGTACTGTTTGTTTTGTTACACTTTTCTTTATAAACAAAACCCAAACTATCCACAATAAGCTTGACTTGTTTAAATTATGGAATAGTCCATTTGAAAATTCAGCGTTGTAAGGATTAAGACATGGTTTACTGTACTCTGAGTGCATTACACTGGACATATTACTGTTAACTGTTGCGTTTTCAAACACTTTCAAACAGCTCGAACGCCGTTCCATACTCTGTTTCTGATCTTGATGCATGTTGTTTTGTTTTCCAACCTATGGAAACCATTTCTTAGCAGACTTCACGTAAAAAAAACCTTACTCCAAGTGTACGGACATAGGAATCGGACACCATGTCTCCTACCGGTTTGTACAGCTGAATAAATCAGTTTGGTACCATTTTTAGGTACATGTACAGTAGAACCCTCTAATGCGACCACTTAATGAATAAATATGGGTGTCTTTATAAGCAGGTGGTTGCTTAATGCAGGAAAAAAGTAATGCAGAAAGCTCCTCTAGGAGCTTTCTGCATTACTTTTTCCCTACATTAAGCTACCACCTGCATCTAGCACTCAAAAATATACCTCTTTTAGGTGGTCGCATTAGTGGGGTTTTACTGTATTTTGATAAATAAGACTGACATAGCAGCAAATAGTCTAGACCCTGATTCCTTCAGTTACAGGAGCCGTTTGATCTGGGTCTGCACTATTTGCCTAAGTGTGCTCGTCCGAATACTTAGGGTAATTAGGGGTAGGCCAAACATGTTTCAGACTTATTGCACTTATGAGACTCCATAGTTTATACCTTTGCCAAATGTTATTTTACGCAAGCATTTAACCGATGCTCTGGTTTGTCAACACAAATCTTGATGTTGAAAAATATAGTTTTTAAATAAAACTCACTCTTGCAATACCGTGTGTTGTTGTTTATTCCTTTGTACAATGCAACAGGAAGGTTAAGATGATACAGTAAAACCTCTCTAAATCGAAATTCTGACAGAGAAGAAGTTAGATACTTTTAGGCAGGTGGCAGATTAATGCAGGGTTAACGTCATGCAGAAAGTTCCTCTAGACCGATATTTATACTATATTTAACGTCCGGTTTATTTGCAATGTGCAAGAAATCACATATCGGAATACGTATTCTACAACCAAAATATGGTCAATTTAATGTATAAACATATACGTCTTTAACACGCTACCTAATGAATATTCATACAAGTTATTATGGCTTTATGAATATTAATTATCTGACACCCTTCAGTGATGTATGAGTACACGATTTGTCAGTCAGTTTTGGCAATGAAAGAAACTGTAGAATCAAATCTGTATTATTCCATCAGCAAACAGAGCAGATTCTGACCAGACAGCACTACACAATCTATATTATTCCATAAGTAAACAGAACAGACCCTGACCAGACAGCACTACACAATCTATATTATTCCATAAGTAAACAGAGCAGACCCTTATCAAACAGCTCCTACAGGATGGGTCTGATCTGAGTCTACTGTGTTTGCAAAGGTATTAAACCATAGCCCACTAGTCACAACTATAGTTGCATTTGCAAACAGTGTAGACCTAGATGAGAGAGCTCCTATCTGGGTCTGCACTATTTTGCTATGGAAAATCCATGCCTGCATATTCTATGCTTTTGCCTAGGAAAATCATTTCAACATAATTATCCTGTTTATTTTTGTAAAGAACTAATATTCAGAGAGGGCAGGGTAATAAAATATATATGGCAGGGTAAGGGCTAAAAGGCTTATCTACGGAGTAAAGTGTTAGCGCTTTAAAATCTTGATATTTACGATACAGAAACAATGCAGGTGATATTTGGTCTGGGTCTACTCTGTTTACAAAGTGTTCTCTATAAACAGGTGAGAGAGCAGGGAGCTTCTTACTGAAAAATGAACGCAATAAAGAGGGTTTTCGCGTAACAGGATTTCTTGCGTCAACCCCTCACCAGACAGAGACACCTTTTCTAATTCGGTGAAACCTCTCTATAACGGCCACTAAATTATGTTAATTATTTGGTGTCTAGGACAGGTGGCTGCTTAAAGCAAGGCGAAAGTAAAACAGAACGCTCCTATAGGAGCGTTCTGTTCTACTTTCACCTTGCTTTAAGTAGCCACATGCCTTTAACACAAAATATTTGATGTAATTTAGTGGCCATTATAGAGATGCTTTACTGTTGTTACAAAACACAGATTATGCAGCTTCTGTATGAACCGTCTAATCAGGATCTACTCTGTTTGCTTATGAAATAATATAGATTTGATTTAACAGTTTCTGTCATGTCCGAAACTTCCTTTGTGCATAATGCTATTTGCAAAGTGTTCTCTATAAACAGGTGACAGAGCAGGGAGCTTCTTACTGAAAAAATGAACGCAATAAAGAGCTTTTTTGCGTAACAGGATTTCCTGTGTCAACCACTCACCAGACAGAGACGCTTTTTCATATTGTTACAAAATCAAGCGTATGCAGCTTCTTTATGAACCGTCTAATCAGGAGCTACTCTATTTGCTTATGAAATCATACAGATTTGATTCCAGTTTCTTCCATGTCCAAAACCTCCTTTGTGCATATGCTATTATACAACTTCAGCTAATTAATATCCATGCTGTTTGTATTTTACAGGGATATTTACCAGGTAGAGAGTTGATCTACCACCTGTCTTCAAGACAGACTCACACTTCTTATTAATGCTCGTTGTAGAGACATTTTCAAGGAGCTTTCTGCATAATTCCACCCTGCATTAAGCTGTCACCTGTCTCCAAGACCGATATTTATACTAAATTTAACGTATGGTTAAGAGAGGTTTTATTATAGTTCCAAGACAGTATTGTAAGAGCGTGAAAACTGCCCCTGCAACTTTCGTGTACATTCCTGGAGGTTGGGTTGCCTCCCTTGGTAATACTAAACAAAGAGAAGCGATTGAAAAAAGGCACCAAGACAGCGTGTTCAACCCTTCAAATGCTGAATTTCCAAAATGGGATGGTCTATGATTGTTTAACATTTGAGTCCATTTAGTGTGAACACGTATACTTTGCTAGATGACTTTGAATGGCAAACAGTGCAGACCCTCGTCAGATGGCTCCTTGTGGGCTCCTCTGATCTGGGTCTACCCTATTTGCAAATATTTGCAAACTCGTTTTCGTCTTTCAAATGGTTAATTTACAGAAAATGTTCGATACGTTTGACATTAGGTAAGAAGTTTTTGCTGATTCCCACATTTTAATGTGCAGAATTTATGCCGCAAATATTGTGCAATGCTCAAAATTCAAATTACAATTATCGAATGTTGTCAAACCTAAAGAAACCCTAATGTGAAAATGTTCTAATTCTGTCTTTCGGGAAAAGATTCTTGATATATATCATTTAGAATTGTCATTCCTTCTGCAAAAACGAATTATTTTGTCATTAGAAATTGCACAAACTGTTCGGATTCAGATGTTTTATTGTAAAACTGTTATGCGATTTATAGATATAAGTTCCCCTCACGTGTTAATGAGATGTATATCTAACTTTCAATGTCTCCGACTCGACTGCAGGTCGTTACCAACAAATACCAAGATTTCTGTTAATTTAATCGACATTGATGATGCATATTTCTCAAAGAAACTCACGGAACCATATAATGGTTTTAGCCTGTTATGTTCAACGCACTTGTCACGGAATACCGTAGTGTAGTGAAAATGACGTGTTTGCTGAGTTTGAAAGCGTTTGCATAGCCCGTTACACATAATTATATACAACTAAACGCCTTTGCAAACAGAATAGACACAGATAATACAGTTCTTGTAGAACCGTCTAATCAGGGTATGTTCTGCTTTGCGTGTGGTACAATATAGTACTGGTTATACAGTGCATGTATCTGTCATAGTCAAATGTTCACTCGTTTACGAGCCATTATAAAATTACATGGTAACGTGACTTTTCATAAGTACTGTAAACGGTTTATTTTAATCTGCATTGATGAGGTATTTCACTGAACAATATACAGTAAAACCCCTATAAACTGGAATTTTAGTAGAGAAGAATTTAGATAATATCAGGCAGGTGGCTGCTTAATGCATGATGAAATACATGCAGTAAGCTCCTCTAGATTTCACCCTGCACACCGATATCAATACTTAATTTAATGTCCGGTTTAGAGGGTTTTACTATGTAGTGGCTTTACCGAGTTTTATTCAGCGTACTTTATGTGGAATGTCAGGAGTGTGGTTATTAACCCTTTCCTCCATAAATACGCCTTTCTACGCCTCTGTAAACGTCACTTTATGAAACCATTGTGATAAATGGAGCATTTGCTCCTATAGGAGCAAATGCGCTGTTTATCACAATGGTTTCAAACTACAAAATTCTAAAATTTTCCTTTTCTCTAGTAAATGCTCCTTTTCGGTAGATTTCTTCAAAGAGGTTGGGTCTAAAAATAGCCTATGATGTAATGGGTCAAAGCGGTGTAAGTACCGAGATGAACAGCGTTTAATAACAATTTGCTCCGTAGATACTCCTTTTGACGCATTTGAAAACAGGATAGACCAAGATAAGATGGCTTCTGTAGCAGCTGTCGGATCAGTCTGCCCTGATTTTACACTTTCAACCATGATCAAAATTCCCTGTGGTCATATGCCGTTATTGAACATCATCTAATTAATATTCTTAATATCATTATTTCTTACCTGAATATAAAATATGAAGTTATACACAAGAATGCTACGCAGAGTCAGCTGTCCTAGTTATACCAAGTGCCTTGTTTATTTTGATGAAATAGAATCCCACGTTTAAGTTAATTTCTTATCATATTATAAAAAGTCGATGGAAATTTCGCAATTGCTCGCCGCTTATTTAGTACAGTTGTTATATAACATTGATAAGAAAAACCTATTCGTGAAAGAATCTCTGTCTATGGCAATTGTCGCATATTGATAAGTGATATTTTTAACGTATCTCTCCTTCCTTAGGATATGAATAGGCAATGATATAATTAGACCAGAAAACACTTAATCCTTTTCTGACTCGTATTTACAAACAGCTTGGATCCAGGTGAGAAACCAAGTAACTAAGTGTCCCACCAGGGCTCGAGGTTATAAAATTTTTGCTTGAGTCTGAGATCATTCTCAAGCAATATGATTGGTTAGACTCTGAGCTTGTCCAGAATATGGCCAAACAGATACTTGAGACTGATCTCAGACTCAGATTCAGACGTTTAATAACTTTGGGTCCTGGATCGAAGTTGCTTGACATTCGATCAATCGAAAAGGAAGCAATCAAAATTGAATGGTTTCCAAGCAGGGTACAGGCAATGCTATGGTCTCCGGCAGGATAGAGACACTGCATGATATCCCTGCAGGATAGGCACACTGCATGGT
Source organism: Azorinus chamasolen (assembly GCA_963576725.1). Lineage (NCBI taxonomy): Eukaryota > Metazoa > Mollusca > Bivalvia > Cardiida > Solecurtidae > Azorinus > Azorinus chamasolen. The sequence continues at coordinate 93,644,170 of OY755242.1, forward strand.
TTCCCTGCAGGTTAGGAACGATGACATAGTTTCCCTGCAGGATGGAGACAATGACATGGCGTCACTGCAGGACAGGGACAATTACATGGTATCACTTCAGGATTAGACAATGACATGGCGTCACTGCAGGACAGGGACAATTACATGGTATCACTTCAGGATTAGACAATGACATGGCGTCACTGCAGGACAGGGACAATTACATGGTATCACTTCAGGATTAGACAATGACATGGCGTCACTGCAGGACAGGGACAATTACATGGTATCACTTCAGGATTAGAGACAATGACATGGCGTCACTGCAGGACAGGGACAATTACATGGTATCACTTCAGGATTAGAGACAATGACATGGCGTCACTGCAGGACAGAGACAATGGCATGGTATCACTGCAGAATTGGGGACAATGACATGGTATCACATGATAGGGACAATGCAATGGTATCACTGCAGCACAGATACAATGGCATTGTATCCCTGATGGGTACGGACAATGGCATGGTTTCCCTGCCAGATAGGGACAATATCATGGTATACCTAGAGTCATGGAGGATAGTTGTTTGATGACATTGCAGTAAAGTGGCAGAACACTATGTTTACAAGAATGATGAATTAAAAGATTACGCCTATAGGGGCTGTCTGATCAGGGTCTGTCCTATTTGCTAATGAAATGAAATAATTTAATATTGTGTAGATCTCTTTATACAGTTCTTGACATGATAAATATTTCCCTGTTCATGATGCAATATAAAATATTCACCTAATTAATATTCATAGAGTCAAACTTTTGGACATAAATATTCATTTAGAAGAGTGTTAGTCTCCGTGTATGGTGATATCAGTCATTCAATAATATTGACTCCCGCCGCTCCGATTCTTAGATTCGTCTCTATAACATTGGCTCCATCTCTAGTCAAGTTTAGCACGGATGAGTGAAAATAACCAATGAACAACGTTTAATAAAAAAAACATTCGAGTTGAGTTTACAGACTACGCCATAATTAGGAGCAAATGACAACTACAAATTTTGACCGGTTCTGTGTCCCCATTTATAATGAAACGAGAGTTATCTCTGCAAATCGAACAACATGCACGCACAGAATAATTCGTACTACGTGTAACGAGAGTCTCTTTTTAACCTTTACTTCAAAATGCGCATTTTATCGTCTACTCAAAAATGCGTATTTTATCGTCTTTGCAAACAGAGTAGACACAGACGGCTCCCGTAGGATCTGTCTGAGCAGGATCGGCTGTCTTTGCTTATAGAATGATATAGATGTGATTCTAGAATGATATACATATGATTCTACTAATTTCTTGCCTTCTCTTTCTATCATAAAATGGTCTTAATTGGTATTCATGATGCCATTATTTCTTCCATGTATATTCGTGGCGTAAAGGGTATTTTCATTGTTCGCATCTTGTCTTTTGTTCCAGCTCGGAAGCACCATGGGCGTAATACACCTGCAAATGTACTGAAACCAGTGTTTACAAGGAGTGTGTTTTAACAACTGGAAAATACATTTTCGCTGCCCACAGATGAATGGGGAACATATCGAGGTCTAGACAGCTTAGTTAGTGTCGCTGGTATCAATGACTCATGTAGCCCCAGGCTGCTTATGTAATTGTCAAAAGATACACAAAAATAATGAAAACGTTTATCAAATGACTAGAGCGACATATCCACTCGCCCACAAGATTTGTTATTCCATTACAAACACGATCAAAGCAACCAGTCAATTTTACAAATGAACTGTCTGGGCCGTTACATGTACTCCTAAATCAAACTAGTCACCGTGTTTGTAGGTTTCAAATCAATTGAGCACAATATGTCATTTCTGTCGGTTGGCGCAACACTTTACCTGAGAGAGACACCTTATGACCAATTTTCAAACAGAGTAAACCCAGATCAGACTACTCCTGAAGGAACCGTCTGATCAGGGTCTGCTCTGTTTGCATATGGAACAATATAGGTCTGGTTGTACAGTTTATGCCTTGGTTAAAATATCCTGTATTCATATACCATTATAAAACTTAATCTAATTAATATTCATGATGTCATTATATCTGTCATGAATATTCACCAAGTAAAGGATTTAAGGTAGTTAATGCATTGAAAGGCTTGTTTAATTAAACAAGGTAACACTAACCCAATATATGTTTTCATGTCAGATAGTATGAGACCAGAGCTGATAATAATTATTACAGTAAAGCCTTCCTAGGAAGCGGATTAAATGTATATTTAACCCTTTACCTGTTTAATATTCATGTCAGAAATAGTGACGCCGTGAATATTTATTTTGATCTGGGTCTGTTCAGTTTGCTTAAGAAAATAATACAAATCTGATTCCATAGTTTCTACTTTGGCAAAACTGTCACGTGTTAATATGCCATTTTAAAAACTAACCTAATTAATATTTATGCTGTCATCATTTATTACATGAATATTCATGGAGTAAAGGGTTAAATATTCGGTCACCCAATATCCCCTCTCCGCCATTTATTTTTTCACCAATGTGATAAGATTAAGTAGCAAAGAGTGTAGACCCTAATCGAACAGCTCCATAACCCTTTGCTTCATATATATGCCAATTCATGCCTTTGCAAACAGAGTAGAGATTATCATACAGCTCCTGTAGAAGCCGTCTCTGATCTGGATCTACACAGTTTGCAAAGGCGTAACTAGACGCTTGTATCTGTATCAGGTAACATGTTATATCTGAGTGAATACTTTTGGCGCCAAACAAGTTTCATCTACAAGCATTGAGGTCTCAAAATATAAACGTTGTATCAAATAGATTGGAACCTGATGAAACATCGAGTTACTCGGTGTCTCATCTGGATCAAAACTGTTAGCGAGGGTAGTCACAGATTCTTCCAATACTGCGTGCATGAGTTCCTCTGTTTGGCGACAATGGTGGTGGAAGAATTGGTAGGATGCATGCATTGACACGTTCTACGAGTGCTATTTGAAAGCGCAGTACAGTGTACCCCCAATGCCTTGTACTACTGAACGTTTAATGTAGTATACAGTAAAACCTCTCTATAACGGACACTAAATTGTGTTAATTAGTTGGTATTTAGGGCAGGTGGCTGCTTAAGGCAAGGCGAAAGTAAAACAGAACGCTCCTATAGGAGCGTTCTGTTTTACTTTCACCTTGCTATAAGCAGCGACCTGCCTTTAACACCCAATACTTGACGTAATAAAGTGGCCGTTATAGAGAGGTTTTACTGTAAATATCGGTCTTGGAGACAGGTGGCAGCTTAATGCAGGGTGAAAGTCATGCAGAAAGTTCCTCTATGTGCTTATTGCATGACTTTTACCCTACATTAAGCGGTCATCTGCCTAAACGTATCAAACATCTTCTCTACTAGAATTTCGGTTTAGAGGAGTTTACTGTATTCGTGTCTCGTTGAAAAAAGTGAAATGAAGAAAAACATTTGCAATACATATTACAGACCATCTTCTGGGTCGGTAGGGGCGGGGGGAGGGTTAGTGCGCATGTGACATGTTAAACTTTTCCCCGCTAATTTCGACCTCACACGCAATTACAAACAGCTTGGATCCAGATGAGACAATCAATATGTTTGACGAACGATCAATAGTTCCTCAAGACCTTGATCAAATCGAAGTTTTAGCAGACTTTAATTTTTACAGCAAGGTATGGGCTAACTCTTTACTCCATTAATAATAGTTAAATGCGCCTGTTCACGATAAAGACATGACTGTAAAGTCTTTGTCAGGGCATAAGATCCTTAGAAAACCTTACATTAAGAAAATGCAGCTAAAAATAATCATGATGGCATTTCTGACATTAATATTGAACAGGGAAAGGGTAAACACCAATATCAGCAGAATACCCGCTGTTTACCTGCGAGCGATGGCGAGACGAGTTGATACTAGCGAGCGAGCAGCCGAGCCTTAACCCTTGGAATACTGGGCTTCAAAGTGGAATGGTCCATCTATAGTTTAACGATAAAGTCCATTAAATAAGAAAGGATGAACCTTAATAGAGTATTACAAATGACCGATTGTGCAGAGTTGGGTCAGAGGGCTCGGTGTGGACCCTCCTCATCAGGATCTACTCCTTTTGCAAATTCAAGGTTAGTGGTTTTCGCTCATTCAAAGGCTAACAAATAAACGTTGTCTCTTGATTGTCCCCTGCCTCTCAATTCAACTGAAGAAA